>CAJVPP010003015.1:0-12848 GCA_910592005.1 Funneliformis mosseae
AGACTTGAACCTGTGGCTATCGCAGTGTAACTCACAATAGGAGCTCAGTTGTTACCAACTGAACTAGGGACGCCAATCCCTTATATTAAATATTTTTTAATATTATTTAATAAGTAAATAAGAAAAAATTTATTTTTTGAATTAAATTAAGTTAACTAATTAAATTACATATATATCTAATATATTAAAATTTATTATGCAAGAACATATTAATAATTGATAAATGAACTAAAATAGTAAATTATCCTATTCATAAATTATCATTTTTTTTATTTAGTTTTATTATAAGATAAACTGATAAAATTATCTTTTGTTTAAATCTGTAGAAAAATCATGATCTACCATATTTGCAGATTCATTTATCAATTATAGTATATAAAATATCTGTCATACTGCAGGTATACTTAAGCTAATTTTCATTTTATTATTTTGAGAAATAAAAATATTCACATTAATAAATAGTAAAGCAAAGTTATTTACATATTTAATAGATGTAAGATATTAGTATTTGTCAAAATGATCTCATATTTTTGTTCGTGAAATTTTAGTTACAATACTTCATACTAAATAATAAAATAACAAGTAATTGTTAATATTATTTTTATTATATAAATCTTGTAGTTTTATGTAAATTTTTGATTATCTAAATTTTAACTACTTCTTTTTTTCTTTTTTTATTTACTATTCTAAATTTGATAGAATTATAGATATAGTTATATAAATTAAAATATTTTAAAAAAGTAAAAGATGATTAGATTTGTCATATTGTATTACTTTCTGATTTTTGATAAGTATTTTTCTTTTTTCTAAGCATAATTTCATTTTTTTGTAATTTAATAATTCTCTCTTTGTTAAATTTAATTTCAGCTCAAAGATCCTTTATCTTTATATACATTTTATGCTAAAATTAAAGATCACTTGTAATATTATAGATTTGTTAAATTTCTTTTCAGCTATTGTTATTTCATTGCTGCTTTTTTAGACTGATATATTAACAGAAATTTCTAATATAAGATCTACTGAACAAATAATAAAAGAAGTTAGAATGTGAGTTTCTTTAAATTCAGAATATCTTGATTTTAAAATTTATATATTATATAAATTAAATAGCATATCAAAGTAATTTTTAATAATATTATCAATTTTGTTTATTCTTAAATTTAATTTTATTCTATTTATGTATATCTTTATAATAAACTTTAATATGGTTAAAAGTATTATTTTCTATCTTATTTATAATGCTATATATAAAAATATTTGTAAAATCCTGATACTTATTTGCTGATGACATATATTGGTTTCTTATTAAATTTAAGATTAAAAAAAGATTTGACAATATAATTTTAGATTTTAAAATATTTATTTAGAATATAAGTTTATTTTAAAATATATTTTAAATTTTCTCAATTTTTTTATTGTAAATATTTAAGCTATTTAATAAAATTTTTTAATTTATTTGACTTTTACTTTTGATAATGTATAATTCTATAAAAGATAAATAATCTATATATATAAAATCAGAATATCTTTTTTAAGAATGAGAGGTAAATACTAATAGTAAAATTTTATTAGGTAATAAATATCACTGTCCTAACTATTTTTTAAAACTAATTTTTTTATTATTCTAATAATTTTACTTGCTAAAAACTCTTTCATATAGTAATTACTTAAGTAATCTTTAAGATAATAAAGATATTATTTTTAATCAAATATTAAAATTATATAATTATAAGTAAAAATACTACTTGGATTAATCTATCTATTAAGTGCTATAAGAATTAAAAATAAAATAATCAATATATTTAAATAAACTAACTAAGTGTTAAATTTTTAGAATTCTTAAATAATAATATCAACCTTTATTAACTTATACTATTTTTTAGTTTAAAAGTCTTTCACTAAATAATTCATATAAAAATAAAATATATTCTGGTTTTATTTCATGAAGAAATTTGATAAAAAATGGATTCTTAATAACTAAAAATGAAATATTATAATATATAAATACAAATGCAAAAGCATGAATAATAAAAGTTATTTATATTAGCTGAATTAAATCAATCAGTTAAATTTTTTTATTCTACTTAAATTTTTCTTTTTTTGTTAATTTTTAATATAGATATAATATTATTTATATAAGTGTTTTGCAGTAGAAAAAAAGGAAACTACCAAAAAATTTTTTTTACTTTTTAAACTAAATATTATTTTTTAATAAAATAAATTCAGATTTAACATTAATTCAAAAAATTTTTTTTGATAGTTTTCTCTTTTTCTACTGTAAAACATCTATATTTTCAAAATCTTATGAAAAAACTATACTTAAATAAAATGTATAAACTAATTTTAAACATTTGTTACAATTGTTAGCTAAATAGATTTTAATTTATTTAGATGATTATGAGACTAAAACTTTTCACAATAATTACATTTGGTTAAAAATAACCAGCAAATTTGAAAGAATCTTTTTTAAATATTTCCATACTTTGCTTTGAGAATGATTACTAAGCTTTCTTTTTTTGTTAAAAATCTATATTTAATTTTAAAACTTAATATAAAATTTCAAAATAATTAAACATAAAATATGATATTAAACATAAATTATTAGTATATAATTGAAAAATTTAAGAAAATAAATCATGTTATATACTTAAATAAAGAAATTATAAATTTATTAATTATAAGATATAATATTATAAATGCAGAACAATATTTTTATCCTATTTTTTTTTTTAAAACCTTTATATAATCAGTCAATCAGATCTTTATTAAATATATTACAAAAAATTACTAATTGTTATTAGATGATAATAACTTCTATATATTGTAATTTTAAAGTTTTAAATCAGATTTTCATTAAACATATTACAAAAAATGTGGTAATTGTTATTAAATAATAACAACTTTTGTATAATACAATTTTAAACTTTAGTAAATGTTAATAAAGAATCTAATATTTTAAATAAAATAATTTAGTATTACTTACCTTAAATAATATTTTAATGATATTGATTCTAATATTATTTTAACTAATTTTAAAAAATAAAGTTTTAAATAAATATAAATCAAAGTAAAATTTTAGTTATAAAATTAAAATTTTAAAAAAAAAATTGTTAATTATCTTAAAATTTTAATTATTAATAAACCTATAGATAAATTAAAAGTGAATTAATAATGATTATCAGAATATAATATTAAAAATTGTATTTTTTTCTTAATAAAAAATTTGAAATCATGTAAAAATTTAGTAATTTTATTAAAATTATAATTATTAGATAATTTTTATAATTATAATGTATAAAATTAGAATTATAATTACAATTTGCAATTATTAGATAATTTTGACTAAATAGAATTATTCATTACATGTAAAATATTTTAAATCTCTGATATATATCAATATAATTTTATATAAATTTATAAAGTTTCTTTCTCTTTTTTCTTTAATTATTAAAAATTTTATTTTACATTTTTTTCTAAATTTTATTTTTAAAAATGCTAAATACAATTGATTAAGATGATAATAAAGTTTAACTTTTAATAAATTAAAGAAAAAGCAGAAATCTAAATATTGAAATATACTTGAAAAATCTAAATTATCTTTTGAAAAGGAATCATAAATAAACTAAAGAAGAATTTAATATAAAAGTTATACCTTTACAATATCAAGCAAAGTTTAAAGAAATAATTAAAGATTATAAAGTAAGTAAAATCTTAATTAAAAAGTTTATAATATCTAGTAATTAAAATAAAATTTATAAATAATAAATTTTTTTAGTTATTTGAACTTTATACAAAAAAAAAGCCTAATGAAAGGTAAAGTAAAATTAGTAAAACATATGAAGAATAATTTGTAACTCTATTTTAGAAAAATCTAGTAAGTATTTAAAAATGCATTTGTTTAATATTTATATTAAAATTTAATTATATTCAAACTTTTTATTTTTTAGTTTCTTAAGTAAAAGGCAGAAGATAAATTAAATTAGATTGACGTAAGTTTTATTATTTTAAATTTCAAATATTTTAAACTTATTTAAACTAAATTTTAATATTTACTTTACTAGAAAATTTAAATACTTCTCGTTTTTCAATTCTCCTTCTCATAAAGATCTGCAACATTTGCCTCACTATTATTATTATTTAATACTAAAATATTATCATATACTGAAAACCTCTTACTCTAGCTATTGATATTCTTTATTACATTTCTAACTATTATTATTTCTTTTTTTTTTATATTTTTCTTCTTAAATTTCTCACAGTTTTTTTTTATAATTTTTTTTTTCTGATTTTCTACTAAAAAGTTTTTTTCCTAAACAAAGCTTATTACCTTTAATAATATTTAAGATTAACAATTATAAACTAATCTATATTTGGTTAAAGTAAGCATACTTTAATATTTATAACTTTATTATATTCATAATATTATTTTTTATTTTATTTTTTATTATTATTATAAAGACTTAAATAAATAAATAAAAACTGTTATTAAATATTGTAATCTGTTAATTAATAATATAGTAATACAGTATTTATATAGTCATAATTTATATAATTTTAATAATAAATTAATTATATAGAAAGATTTTTTTTATATAATCACATTTTAATATAAAGATTTTTTGTTTATTATGTAATAAAATATTTAGAAATTTCAAAATTTAAATAAAAGTATTTTAATTTCATCATATGATAAAATATTTTGATTTCATTTAGCATTATTAATTATACTTAAAATTATTTATCTAAATTCATTTTGAATCTACAATATATTTAATTTTTAGTTTTATTAATTTTATTAAAATTTTGATATAGTTTTACATTTTTATAAGCTTTTGATATAATTTATTTTTGCTTAAGTTTTACTGATTTTTAATAAGATTTTAATATAATTTTATTAAATTTTACTTTTTATCATTAGATAATTTATAAAACTTTTAGGTTTTATTTTATAACCTTAATTATACTTATTATGAAAGTTTCTGAATCTTTACTAATAATTTTATTTAATATTTATCAATTTAACATTTATATTAATATTGATTTACATTAATAAGGTTATTAATAAAATAATTAATACTTATGTAATATATTAAAATCAGAAAATTTATAAGTATTATTTACACATATAAAATTTTTATTTAATATTTTTTATAATTTAACTTAATTAGTATTATTTAAACTTTTTTTTTATTTATATAATATTAAATATTTCTTATTATTATAAGAAATATTCTTAATAATTTTAAAATATTATAAAATTTATTTTATAAGTTATATTTCTCTTTATAATTATCAGTTTAATCATATTTTTTTCTATTTAAATTAATTTTATTTATTATTATATATTAATAATATATAATTAATAATAATTATAATTGATGAAGAATATTTTAAAATAAAAAATATATATAATAGCTAAAAAGTTAAAAAATATTACAAGATTATTCTTATAAATACCAATCTATTAAAATATATTTTTTAATGAATTTCTTTTATTAAAATCCAATTTTTCTTTTTATATTTACTTATTTATTTATTATTATTTTTTATTTTTATTTTATATACTGTATTTCTTTAATTTTTTTTTTTTTTTTAAGTAAAAGATTTTGCTATAATCCTAAAAGATTAATTTTTTAATAAATTCTTATACATCAATTATGATACTTTAATGTTATTGCACTTTTATACTTAATAAAACATATTTATAATTTAATGAGAAACACCTTATTTTATATATTAAATTTAAACATCATTTAAGTAATAAAGTTAACAAGATTAATAGGAAAGAATTATAAATATCTAATCATTTTCAAATTTATTTCAAATATCCAAAATATAAAAAATAAAATTCAATTTATTTAATAGTATATTTTTTAAATAAATCAAACATGTGATTGTTTATTATAATGAAAATTAAATAATTTATACTTCAAATTAATAATATAATAAGTACTTAAGTGCTGATAATCCATCCTTTTTCATCTTTCTTTTGTTCAATCAAATTAGTCACAACAAGTTCATCCATACAAGCCATACGAATTCTTTCCGAAGTAGCAGGAGATCTCAAAACTACAACTTCATTATTATCATTTGCTTTTCTATTAGTCAAATAAAAAGGAAGATTATAAAACAAAAGCATCATATAAATGAGTATAAAACTATTAAAAAATAAAAAAATTTTCAAATAAGTCAATCCATAAAACATCATAACGTACCTTACAGATTTGATAGCATCACGAATAGCAAAAAAAACAGAACTTCCCAAAAATAAAGGAGGCTCACCAACACCTTTGCTACTATGTATAGTTTTTAAATTAGGATATTCAGCATTTCTAAAAGTAGAAATTCTAAAATCTTGTGGAATATCCCTATAATAATTCAAAAAGAAATTCGATATAAATAATTTTATCAAACATAATTACTATTTTATCCATATAAAAAGATAAAACTATCTTCAATTTGTTAATTATTTACCTAAATCCAGGTAATTTATAATTACCAGGTCCTTTAGTAAATATTTGCCCATTAGGAAAGAATAAAGTTTCTTCAATAGTACACCAACCAACACCTTGTACAAAAGCACCTTCAATTTGTCCAAGATCAATAGCACAATTTAAACTTCTACCAATATCCATTACTAAATCAGTCCTTAATATCGTATGATCTCCAGTTAACACATCAATTTCAACTTCTGTACAAGCGGCTCCCGTAGTAAAATAAAGAAACATTTGTCCTTCTTTCTTTTTCCAATCATATCCTATGTCTGGTGTTTTATAAAATCCATTTGCTGATAAATTTACTCTATCATGATACGCCGCTTTAACAATCTATAATTTGTTCTGTTAGAATCTTCACTTGGTATAATTATAAAGAATATATGATTTGATAACAGAAATCTATTTATACCTCTTTAAAATTTTTATCAGGCATTTTTTCTCGATACGGTTTTAATCTTTTGGATAAAACTTCACAAGCTTTCAATACGGCATATCCATTAAGATCGCTGCTAATACTTGCTGCTGTAGGCGAGGTGTTTATAATAACATTTGTAGCTGTCTCCATTAAGTGAACTTTTTGAAAGCAGAGTTTAAATATTAATCAATAAAAGCTTTAATGTCAAAAATAAAGTAATGAATATAATATGAAACTACTAACCATTCTCCAAAGGAATATCTAAAGCTTCAGCAGTAATTTGTAACATTTTAGTATGAAGTCCTTGTCCCATCTCAACTCCACCTATCGATAAGATAGAAAATATTCTTAGCAACATTATCCTCACTCTATTACGTCCACTTCTCCCTTAAATCTCCGTATCCTTTAGGTGTAACTTACCATGACTTACGAGTACACTACCATCCGTGTAAATGTGAACAAGAGCGCCAGCTTGATTTAAATGAAACTCGGTAAAAGATAAACCAAATTTTGTCGGTATTAAACTTAAACCTCTTTTTCTCCATTTATGTTTTTCATTGAATTCATTAATTTCTTGACGTCGTATTTCATATTCACTTGATACTTTAACTTGTTCATATATTGAAGGTATATGCCAATCCTTTAATGTCATATTAAAATGAGTTTGTTGTCCTTCACTGTATAAATTCTTTTCCTATATATCAAGTAAACGAACGTTAAATCATTTCAAGTTAAAAATGCCCCTGACGAGAGAACTGGACTCACCCTAAATTTTACAACATCAATTCCTAACTTATCAGCAACTTCACTCATCATATTTTCAGTAATCATCATTCCTTGTGGACCACCAAATCCACGAAAAGCAGTATTTGAGTGTATATTTGTTTTACATGTTTTGCCAAGCAATCTCATATTCGGTATATAATAACAATTATCACAATGCGTTATTGCTCTCTCCAAAACTGCTGGTGACAAGTCAACTGACCATCCCGCATTAATATATATCTAATTTTTGGGTTAAGGAATAAATTAGTAAATAGCTTAAAAGTTTAGTTTACAATATTTAACTTACTTTCAAGTCCAAAGCTTGTAACTTCATTTCTTTATTGACTCCAACTTTCCATTGTCCAAGGAATGGATGACGCTGTCCACTAATTATTATATCTTCATCTCTATCTAACATACATCTTATCGGACGTTTTAGGTGATAGGCTCCAATCAATAAAGCTAAAGTTAATGGTACACTACGAGTTTCTTTACCGCCAAATCCGCCTCCTAACCTTTTTACTTTACATACAACTTTATTCGCCAATATGCCCAATACTGATGCTCCCGCTCTTTGAGTTTCTGTTGGATTCTGCGTAGAAGCATGAATTTCAAATTCGTTATCTTCTCTTGGTATTATAAGTGATGCTTGTGTCTCCAAATAAAAATGTTCTGTGTAACGCGGGAGGGATAAACAAAAGATTTAATATTTTTTTTTTAGAATAATTAAAATCTTTTCCGAATAATTTACCTTGACCACCGATTCTAGTTTCACCTTC
Source organism: Funneliformis mosseae (assembly GCA_910592005.1). Taxonomy (NCBI): domain Eukaryota; kingdom Fungi; phylum Glomeromycota; class Glomeromycetes; order Glomerales; family Glomeraceae; genus Funneliformis; species Funneliformis mosseae. The sequence continues at coordinate 8,457 of CAJVPP010003015.1, forward strand.
AAATACATAATCAGAATGTTGTATTGCTTCATCAACATCACCTTTAACCATTGTATTGTCATTAAAAAAACTATTTTGTTGCAAAGCTTCTTCAATCGTAAGTATGTGAGGTAATTCTTCATATTCAATTTTAACTAATAATGCAGCTTCTTGTGCTATTGCTTGCGTTTCAGCTACTACTAATCCAATGATCTGTCCTACACACTTAACTTCTTCACTAACAAATACTTCTTCATCATTAATTATTGGACCCCATTTATTTTCTCCTGGCACATCTTTTGCACTGAAAAATCCTTTAACTTCCGGTATAGCCAGTGCTCTACTTGCATCGATACTATAACATGAAATTATTGGCAGGAGAGTTCAAAAGGAATATAAATAAGTAAACTAGCTTTTTTTTGAAAATTTTTATTTATATTAAAAAAATAAATACCTAAGCATTTTAGCATGAGCTTTTTGAGATAATACAAGAGCACCATATAATTCGCCATGTATTTTAGGTAAATCATCAGTATAAATAGCTTCACCTGTAACCTGTTTCATGGAAGACACGTGTGGTATTTCTTTACCGACAATCTTCTTATCATTCTCTTTAAATCCAACGCTTTGTATTCCTTTTGACACATTTCTTTCAATTGTACCAATAAATTCATCAATATCATTCTCTTCAAATTCTTCGGTTGATATGCCTACACTCTTAGATATATCATACCAAAATTTATAAATAAATCCTGACACTAATGATTTTCTGTACGATGCCATCCCACCTGGAGCATTAAAACTTAATTGCAACTCCTAAAAGGAGATAAGGGGACCAATTAATCTTTAAAAATAACACTCTTCGAAGAGACCGACTCTGGACGTACCTCACTTAATCTACCAAGTAACCCTTTTAATACATTCGTATTTCCGAGCTGCTTTCCAATTAACCATTCTTCACTTAACGGAGTTCTAACGCTAACACTTTTCATACCACCAAATCCGAATCCGACATCTCTAACATAATTCTCATCATCAAGTTGTATCATTAATCCAGCATTAACAATTGCAATATCATCATCACGTCTTTTCGATTGTTTATATGCTCTGACAAATTGTCTTTTGTGACTTAATGGTATAAATATTTTTGTTATAATTTCTGTTGAAGTACAAGTGTTTTGTCTGTATCCTGTCCAAAACTCATTGGCTGATACATCTCGACTAACACAATTAATATTCTTCGAAGTGACGTTATAAGGGGATGAAGTGTCGACAGTTTCGTTATGGCATGATATAGTGAAAATACATGAGGTTGACATGAATATTGGATTTAAGTCGGATATTGGTGATCCCGTTATTATATTTCCTGCTGGTGTAGCAACATTTCGTATTTGATGTCCAGCAAACCATCTTAAATTTGTCAATAAGGCTTTAAATGTTTCCAATTCGTATTCCTAAAAAGGTGAAAAAACAATTAATATTATTAAAATTTTTGTTATATAAGATATATTATATTTTATTATATTTTATACCTTATAATGTTTACAGGCCTTCTGTAAAATCTCTTGAAATTGTGCTAGAATTATATTAGCACCAATAACCAACCCTTCATCTATAAATATAGAATAAATATCAAGTTAATATCATTCCAATTACTTCATCAATCCAATTTAATCAACATTCATTCTTTCACATTTGAAGGCACCAACCTTTAAATTCGTAACCTTTTAATTCTTTTAAATCTCCAACATAAATTAAAACACTATAATCCATTTTCTTGAATTTCACTTCAATGCCGACTTCAGTATTACCACTAACTAATTTAGCTTGAGGGTACCTAAATTTAAGTAATAACAACTCATTTAAATTATTTGGTTTAAAACATTCTGTTTTTCTACCCGTTAAATATAATGGATATGATTTATATGACGTTATTAATGTTGGTGGAAATATTAATTCTTGTGTTGCATCATATTGTTTGAACTTAATCTACAATCAAATAATATTAATATATAAATTAAAAACATAAAAGTTATAAAGTCAAAGAATTCGATCTTACTTGAGGGAATTTGAGATCGATTATAGATTGCCATTTGGTATTTGAATTATTCAATTTGCAACAATCCTCTTTTCCGCATGTCTATAATAAATAATAAGTCAATAAAGTAATAATACCTTAGAATTTGTATTTAAATTTGATATATCTCACTTACCTTTATTCCATTTTGTAGTTGATCAATTTCCTTACTTCCCAAGCCATCTTCATGACAATTATTCTCAGACTTAGCAAACTATATATTGCCAAATATTTATATATTAACTTCTTTGTTAGGAAATTTATTAAAGTCTCATCAATAAAAAAAATGACATACGGTCTTAGCTGCATCCAATATAGGTCTATATCCTGTACACCTACAGAGATTACCATCAAAACATTCTTCAATCTCTTCTTCTGAAGGATTTGGATTATTTCTAAGCAAAGCATAAAGTGACATTGCTATTCCTGGCGTACAAAATCCGCATTGCGATCTGAAATAAATTTATGTAAGTGCGAATTACTTGAATCCGATTAAATAAAATATCCTTACCCGTGTAACAAAGCTATCCTTTCCTAAAGTGAAGAAATACATTTAATTAAAATAAGATCAGGAATTAAATGAACCAAAATTTCGACACCGTACCTGAACAGGATGTGGATTATTGACATTTCCGATTCCCTCGATTGTTATTACATGTTTACCATCAACTGAGTATAATGGTGCTAAACATGCATTAACTGAATTATGTGATATCTTTTGATTTGCTGGATTATACGATGAAATCAGAACTGTGCAGGCGCCTATTTATTTAAATTGGATTAATATTGACGTGAGTTAATTAAAAAAATACATATGTGATGGTTATTATTGCTTACCACAACCACCTTCAGCACAACCTAATTTCGTCCTATAAAGATAACAATTTTAGCTAAACTCAATATGTCGTTCAATTAATTATATCTTAGTATAATTACCCAGTTAGCCCAACACTTCGAACGTATTGTAATAATGTAATATCAGGATCAGGGTTATCTAATTCCACAAAATTTCCATTTAAATAAAATCTCAATTTTTTATAAAATTTGATATCATGCTTAATAATAAAATCCTCATCATTCGCATCAAAAAGCGTTTTTCTACTAATAACATTTTCTTTCATTTTATCAAATAACATTAACACAAATCATAAAGAAACGAGAAAATGCAAGAAAAAGTTTACGGGTCAGTATTTAAATACAGTATAAATCTATGATTAGTAATATGGTCTCATCGGAACTAGCATAATAGGTTTAGAGCAGTTGATCTTAAATATTCAAACCTGCCCAACACTGGTTTAGAGTATAACTCAATTCTTATGAAAATCAAATTTTTGAATTAAACATTATTAATTTTAGATACACTTTTGGACACACCCCTTTGGGATCACCAAATTATGTTACTATAATAGGTGTTCTTATTTTAAGTTTTTACAATATATAATCATATAAATAAATTTCGTAATTATATAAAAAATTTTTTTTCAAATAAAAAAAAAAAATTTTTTTCTACATAAAATAGTTTAGTGAGTAGCTTATTAAATTTGAACGTTTTCTATATCATGAATAATTCAAGAAATAAAAAGAATTTAATTTCTTTTAAGATAACAATTTCTTAGAATGCTAATGCTAATGGTTGCCTTTCAAAATGCCAAAATGGTGTAAAAAAATATCACGTCAGGTGAATAATTATATTTTATAATTAAATATTACTTTAATAATAATATAATTAAAAATAGAAAATTTTTCTTATTTTTATTATAATATAGAATTAATAATATAAAAGAGACATTTACTATATAAAAAGTTAGAATTCAATAAATATGCTTAAATAAAACTAATATGATTGTATCTAAATTTCTTTAAAATATAATAATTTATTAATTTACAAATAAATTATATTAATGTGACACTGGTCAAAATCAAAAAAATCGGACATGTGAAAATCGACCTAAAATCAGCCTAAATTCGGCCTAAATTCGGCAAATTATCAAAAATCAGCCTAGCTGATTGGTATACATCAGAAATCGGCCAAAAATTAGCCAAAATTCGACCCATCTTATTATAGCCGATTGGTATATATCAAAATTTGACCTATCTTATTTATAACCAATTGACTTCCGATTGGACGATAGGGTATTATCGTTCCTTAGGAATGATGGTATTATCGTACCTAAGGTACAATGGTATTATCGTACCTAAGGAACGATGGTATTATCGTACCCAAAGAACGATGATTTTATCGTTCCTTAGGGACGATGGTATTATCGTACCTAAGGAACGATGGTTTTATCGTACCCAAAGAATGATGATTTTATCGTTCCTTAGGGACGAATGTT
>CAJVPP010003016.1:0-12840 GCA_910592005.1 Funneliformis mosseae
AGATTCAATAACCTTAAAAGATTAGTTGACCCAGGTGATCATTTACCAAATAATTACGAAATTAGATTATTTTTAAACGGGTTAAAATCTAACATTGCAGCAAGAGTTGCAATGGCAGATCCTAGTACTCTTAGAGCAGCTGTGAATGAAGCTAGAGCAACTGAAGCGGGAACATATTACATGAAAGAATTCCCACAAGTCACTAATAATGATGCAATTGAAGCTTTGATGAAGCAAATGGAATAACTCTCCCTTAATTATGCGAATATTGTCAATGTATTAGCAGCACAAAATGGGACTCCAAGGATCACAAATATCTAACATAAAAGTACAAATGTTACAAGGAATAATAATGACAGAAAACCTTTTGACAAAAGCTAAGTAATTTGTTGGTGATATAAGGAAAAGGATCATTATTCTAGGGAATGTTTATCTGAAAGATCTTTCAAAACGAAGCCAAGAAATGTTAATTTAATTGAGGTTTTACTGATGACGAAGAAGAAGAAGAAATATCTGAAGTATATGCAGGAGAAAGGTCTCGACTATATACTACTGATAGAAAGAATGTAAGAATATGACAAAGAGAAATGACTAGAACGTCTAAGTCGAATAAAGAAATGAATCTTAGAACTCATATTATTAATCCAATTGAAATGGAAATAGAATTCACTCCTAAACAAAAACCAGTTAAAAGAACACGAAATCCTTTCAGAATTGATAATCTTGCACCATATAATATAGCTGATGATATCCTATCAAAACAATCTTCTGTGACTCTAGGATAATAGTTACAAATACCAGCCTAAAGGAGGAATTTAGCAAATGCCTTAAGACGTCATCTTATATCAACACCTAGTGTTAATTCTTTAGAGTTCATAGATGATGAACCAGGAAAGAAAACAACTTCCTGCAAAGCATATATTAGGATTAAAAATAATCTCATCGAAGCTATAATTGATACAGAAGCAGCTGTCAGCATTATTACCAATAAGTTAGCTAAAAAGTTAGGACTTAATATTGATAAACCTTCTAAATTAATTGTAACTACAGCTAATGGAAGTCGTGTAAGAGCATTAGGACAAATTACTGAAGTAAGAATAATTATACAACATGTATCAGTTTCAGTAGAACTTCAAGTAATTGAATCATCACAGGATACATTGTTATTAGGAGTAGATTAGTGTAGAAAACTAAAATGAATCTTGACTTTAGTACACAAACTGCTTCTATTTCATATGTTACTAAATGAGCTACTTTTAACATCCTTTTTGAAGAGGGAATAGTAGATGAAAGAGAAAACTTAGATCAAGTCTTAGATGAATATGAGGAAGAAGACTTAGATGAATATGACGTATTTCTAAGCGAAGTTAAAAATAATGCTCAACCAAAGTATATAATGAATATTATGTATGACCACCAGGACATTATCATGTCACAAAGAATTAATCCACGAAAAGAAATGTATAAAATGTAGTAAGTGTCAGACGGAAAAGTAAAATCTAATGAAACATCACTTCAAGCAGTATTAAAAGAAACATATAAGGAAACAGGCATTCCAATTAAATCTGAAAATGTAGAGTATCTCTTTAATGATGACTTTTATGATTGTGATGTATATATTACTAAAATCGTACTAAATTGGGCCTTTGAGCAGACTGAATCAGAAAAACAAAAAAAATGGTAGTCATTTTATTTTAAAGAATATGCAGATATAGTGGAACAAGATGAAATAACTCCCACTTATACTAAATATGCAGACAGAATCTTAGAAGAAATTCATATAAGGATACATAAAAATAAATACCCAAGTGTGTATCTAGCTGACTTGCCAAAGGAAGGACAAGAAAAACCTAAATTACAAGTTAGACCATTGAATACCCATCAACAAAACACATTTCAACAAACTCTCGAAGAAAATAGTGATTTGTGTGCTAGAAATCAAACAGATACAGGACGAACTGCTATTATCAAACATTCCATAATTCTAGAAAAAGACATACCAATTGCACAAACAGTATATAGATGTAATCCAGATAACCAACAATTTCTGCATCAAGAAATTGAAGATATGAAAAACAAAGGTATTGTTAGAAAATCAAAAAGTCCATGGGCCTCACCAGTAGTAATTGTAGCAAAGAAAACTGGAGATAAAAGAATGTGCGTTGATTATAGAAAACTGAATACAGTCACGAAAAAGGATGCTTACTCTTTACCTAGGATTGATGATATGTTAGAATTATTTAACAGCAAATTGGTTTACTACATTAGACTTAGCTAGTGGTTACTGGCAGATTGAAATGGAAGAAAAGGATAAGGAAAAGACTGCCTTTATCACCAACTTTGGATTATATGAGTTTAACGTAATGCCTTTTGGATTATATAATGCTTCAGGAACTTTTCAAAGATTAATGAATTATGTTCTACAGAGGGTGATCACGGATACCCGAATGATTAATTTAACTATTTGAATATACTTATTATATTAACTTTTTTTTTAGAATAAGCAAAAAATTTATTTGTTCTGAACATCTCCTATATATTTTATTAAAAAAAAAATAAAAACTAATACTTTGTTGAACCACCTTCAGCTGCTATACATGCTTGAATGCGACGGGGCATACTTTCAACCAAATTTTGAATATACTCAAGTGGAATTGAACGCCAAGCATATTTTACCTTACGTTCTAAATCTTCCACATTTTTAGGTTGATTAGGCAAGTTATGAAGTTTCTTATCAACTTTATTCCAAAGATTTTAATAGAATTTAAATCAGGGCTTTGTGCAGGCCAGGGTAGCATGGAAATCTTAGAGGCGTTACGAATATCAGTGGCAATCTTTGCTCAATAAGGTGGGGTATTATCCTTTTGAAAAATTCCTTATTTGCGAGAAACTAATTTGTAAATTGAAGGAATAGGCATGCCTCTGTAACACTTTTGCATATCTTTGTTCTGTTACAGATTCGCGAAGAGGAACAAGAGGTTCCAATCTATACCACGAAAAGTATCTCTAAAATATTCGACTAGGATTGTGCTTTACTATAGCAGTTAAACAAGAAGAGTCAAATTCTTCTTCTGGTATTTACCATATACGTAAGCTACGACCTTGTGAAAATTGGCTAAATGTTAATTTATCAGACCATACAACTTTCTTCCATTTTGCAATTGTCTAATCTTCTTATTCTAATGTTCAAGCTAATTTTTTTCTTTATTATTTTCAGAAATTAATAGTTTAGAATAGGTAATACACAAATATAAACTGACTTTTTTAAGAGTCTGACGAATTGTAACAGTTGAAACTTTCTTTTTTTTAGTCTATAATTCTTGAATTTTTTGAGTGGTAAGGTGATGATACTTCAAATTTTGTGTAATAATCTTTTTGAGTAAAGTTTATGCATTTGAATTAAAAAGTGGCTTCAGGTCACAATGTTTTTTTAGTATTACAGAACCAGTTTCTTTAAAATGTTTTATCACATTATAGACAGTTGTTTTACCACATTGTACAATGTCAGCAATTTTTTGATATGAATCATCTCGTTTGTAGCCATAAAGAATTGCCCCATATTGTTTAGCATTCAATTCTTTTGTTTTAACCATTTTTGTTCAAAAGAAAATTATTTGTTATTATTTGATCGATATCCATTTATATTCTAAACAAATGCTTAAATTAGAAATATAATAAACATGTAAACAAAGTAAATAAACAAAAAATACTTATCATTCAGGTACCCGTGATCACCCTCTATATATATGTAATAGTTAAAATTTATATAATTTGTGAAAATATAATGAATATAATCATTTTATTATATTGAATTTTTTAAAAAAGTATAGCTTAACTAATTAGTAACTAAATCAAATTAATAATTATATAAAATTTTACATAATAATTCTAAAATATGCTAAATAAAAATTATTAGCAGTTTTTTAATTAATGTAAACTCTTTATATATTTCTATTTTAAATATTATTTATTATTTTAAATATTTTAAATAATTGAGAATTTTAATTCTAAATGTATAATAATCTATTTTTTAAAATATTAATATTGAATTTTCAGAATATACTTGAATATTTTTATTCTTTACTTTTACCTTATACTTATAAATTAAGTAAAATTTTATCTTATTATTAAAAATAATAAAATTGATTTTATATCAGAAAGAATAAATTCAATTATAATACTTTTACCCTTAAAATACTTATTTATTACAAATTTATTATTATTAAGCTAGTGTTATAAATTATATACTATATGATTTGAGCTAAATTACTTTTATGAATTTATACCATTTAAAAGTATAATAATAATGTTATATTAACAAAATGCTAATAAATTACAAATCAGATGAGATTAGATGCTTATATATGTGTGATGTTTAAATTAAAAAGTTTGGATGAATAGCAAATCTTATTTTTATTATAACATATTATATTATTATCAGAAATTAAATTTAATAAAAGATTACATTCAGTTCTAATTATAAAAAATCAATTTTTCAATCATATAATTAATATAAATCACATAATATTATGTTAAATGTATAGTATATTTTAAAATAATATATAAAATATCAAGTTTTAATTATAACTTCTAATATATTTTTATCATTATAAATATAAATAAAATAATTTTGCTAATAAAAGCTTATAGTGTAACTTTTTCATTAATATTCAAAAGATTGATAAAATAACTTTAATATTGATTAGAATAATTGTTATATTGATAAAGAAGAACGAAAGTAATAATTTAATTTATAAATTTAAAATTTAAATAAATTTTAATTTAAAAAATTTAATAAATATAGGAACTTAAAGAAGTCAAATTTATGATTAACAAATATTATTATTATTTAAATAATATTTATACAATAAAAAAATTATTTAACTTTTATAAAGAAAAAAAAGAATTAAAAGAAAAAATTTCATCTTTGAAAAAATTAATAAATTTAAAAATAATAAGATTAGTATAATCTATAAAATTAATTTTGAAAAAACTTAAAATTTTTTAATATATATAAAGGATTAAACTTTAACAAGTGCTTTAATAATAAAATTATATTATGATACAAAATATATTCTGAATATAATATGAGAAAAGTTTAAAAAAAGATTATATTATAGAATACAAAATTAGTTTTATATATTTTTTTTATCTGTGTGATCTTATAAACATAAAAAATTAATAAAAATTAATTAAATCTATCATAAGTCTTTGACTATTTTACATGTAAATATGATTAAAAGTGATAAAGATAATTTGATACATTTATATATATTTAAAGAGTAATATCATGTAATTACAAAAGTTTTAGCTATAGGATTATAATTTATAGGATTCTATTTTTAATATTAAAAAAGTTTTATCAAATATTATAAAATGCTTTATTATAAAATTCTATTTAATTATTTAAAAAAAATTTGTTTTCTTATATGTGTAATACTTAATACAGAAATTAAATATAACCAATTATCTTATCAGAAATTTAAAGTTTATTTGAATTCTATTCATAAAGGTTGATTTGATCAAAAAGAAAATTAAAAATTTTTAAAATTAATTCAAAATATTATTAATAATCAAGAAAAAGAGTATAAAAATATAAGTGATATGATAGTATTAATTTATTGATTATTTATAATTTTATTTTATAATAAAATATTTATATTTTCAGTTTAAAAAAATAAATAAATTAGTAGTAAAATAAATTATTAAAAAAATCAAATCTGAATTATATAATTTTGAGAATTAAATTACTAATATTATTTTAAATGAAATTGATAATATATTGAATAAAATAATAAGAAACTGAAATTTGATAGATTTTAATTTTATTAATAAAAGTTCAGTTTATATTGTTTTAACAAAAATTATAATTATATTATTGACAATTAATAATATAATAATTGTATTAAATATGATTATTTATCATAATTAAATTATTTAATAAAGTAATTAATTTAATAAAGTTTTTTTATTAGCATTAGTTCTATTAATTATTATAAATTCAAACAAAATAATTGATTAGTCTGAAGCGTAATGAAGGACTATTATAGTTTAGGCTCAGTGACATAAAATGTTATTCTGTCCGCCTGCTTAATCTATAAGATGATGACGTTCAGTTACTGTATTTATCAGTGTTGCTCGTGATCATTTTCCAAATCTTATCAAATTTATTTAAAAACTTTTTGCATTAAAAAAAAATTTTGCTTTATATTTTTTTTTTATTTGTATTACTATTTTTTCTGAGAAATGTAAATTAAAATAATATTTTGATGCTTTGTTCTTATTTTTTTTAACATTTCATACTATTATGTTAAATTGTGTCTTCTTTCAGTATTAATAAAACTAGTCATCCTTCTTCGAACTTTCTTTCTTGTAACCTTCGTAAGTTCTTTATATAAAGCAACCTTTCGAACATGAACTATTTGAAGGAGATATCGTTTAGTGAATGGACATGTAATATTACGATGAAAGAATTTTTTTCATTAATGGGAAGTCTGAAGCAATATTCCCAGAATATTTTTTTCACACCTCCGCCACATCCCCACACCTTTCATATTCTAGACTTCACAATGATCCTTGCCGTTTCCTAGTGGTTTAGGCTCAATGACACAAAATGTTATTCTGTCCGCCCGCTTGACCTATGAGATGATGACGTTCAGTTACTGTGTTTGTTAGTATTGCTTATGATTATTTTTCAAATCTTATCAAATTTATTTAAAAACTTTTTGCATTAAAAAAAAATTTTGCTTATATTTTTTTTATTTGTATTGCTATTTTTTCTAAGAAATGTGAATTAAAATAATATTTTGATGCTTTGTTCCTATTTTTTAACATTTTGTACTGTTATGTTAAATTGTGTCTTCTTCTGATATTAATGAAACTAGTCATCCTTCTTTGAGCTTCCTTTCTTATAACTTTTGCAAGTTCTTTATATGAAGCAACCTTTTGAACGTGAACTGTTTGAAGGAGATATCGTTTAGTGAACAGATGCGTGATATTGCAATGAAAGCATTTTTTTACATTAACGGGAAGTCTGAAGTAAATATTCTCAGAATATTTTCTCCACACCTCCGCTACATCCTCTACCACATTCCTGCATCTTTCACGCTTTGGACTTCACAATGGCCCTCACCGTTCCCTAGTATTAACAAAAATTTTCTATATTAATGGTAAGATTAATTGAATTTAAATTTTATATAACATTCTAAAACTAAATTAAATTATTTTACTTAAACATTCTATGGAATTTTATTTCACATATTACAAAGAATTTAAAATAAACTTAACATTTATATTATTATTGATACCTTAATTAAAAATAATAGAGGAGAAATAATTAGATTTATATAAGATAAAGAAAAATTTTTTACTTAAAATATATAAGATATAATTTCATATAGAAGCATTTTAATTTTATATTTTTTTATATTTTTTAAATAGTTTTTGTATTTTATATTCAATTTATTTTTTATATAACAAATAATTAATATTTTAATATAAAAAAATTTTTTGAACTATAAAATTCTTTACAAATTATCATCATTATTAAAGTTGTTATAAAGTAAAAAAACTTCAAAAAATCTAATTTCTAAAATAAAAATTTTACTAAAAAAGAAACCTTTTAATTTTTTTAAAATATTGATAATTTTCTTTAAATTTCTGCTATAAATTTAATTAAGAATTCATATTGTTAACACTACGTTTAAACTGTCAAATTTAAGGTAATAATGACTTAATAATAGTGAGTAACATGTAAAAAACTACTAAGTTATTATAGAATAAGTCCTATAACAATCAACCTTAGGTTGATAATTTAGATAAATAAAATAACTTTAACAATTTGTAAAAAATAAATACTTTAACATGTTGAAGGATTTTAATATATATATAATTTAAAAAGAGATTTTTTTATTGTAGAGATTGTATTCTTAACAATCCTTAACCTTAAATTTTAAGTCTTTAAATTGACCTATTAAGTTATTACTGTTATTTCTATCCATTTATAAGAACAATTTTCTAATACTATTTTATATAAACTAATTTATAACATTCAAATAAATATAAGAGATAAAATATAATTTAACTATAATAAAAATATAATAAATAATAAATATATAATAATAAAATATAAAGATAAAAATAAATAATATAAAAATGTTGAAGTTGTTAAAAATGTTAATAATGTTAATCATTTGTCAATCTTTGTGATGTAGTAGGATTGATTTCATATAGTATCAATATCTAGACATTCATATTCGTAATTAAAAGTTTTAGTTATAAATTTTACTATAATTTGTTGCATTCTAAAAGAAGCTATCAAATATCCTCTTATATAACTTAATCTTGCTTCACTTATTATTCTATTATTTAATACACTAACTCCATTATAAATTTTATCTTTACCAATTACATTAATATATTTGCATAATTGTTCATATCTACTTTTAATGATACTTCTTATCTAATTGATTTATATTTTGTTTATATTTACACAAATAAATATAATTTCTTTCTAATAATAATTCCACTGATTCCTTCTGTAACTTTTTATCAAAATCTTCTAAAGATATGTTCTAGATGTTTCATCCATTTACATGTATAGTATACAAATTTCCAGAATAAAGTCCAATTAAATTAAATAATTTTAATTCAATTACAACACAATCTTGTTCTAAATTATTATCAGATAAAAAAAGATCTATAAAAGCATAAGTAATCTTGTTATTTCACGAATTTTCATTATATTTCATAATTATTTGTAATTCAGAAATATATCTTATGGAAAAATTTCTTAATAGCACTTCAATAGCCATATGAAAAACGTTCTCATTATATTCTTGATAAGATCTTAGTGCTTTACTTTAAAATTTCATCAATAAAAGATTGTAAATTTCCATTCATCATTTCATAAAATATTTCATACTTCTTATAATTCTTAAATTAGTATAAAAAAATTTCGTTAATAAACATTATAAACATTATTAATAAAAATAAAATTAGAAAAATTAATTGGCATCACATGCAGTCTAACGACTGCCTCTCTTGTAATATAAATAAATATACAAGATATTGTAGTAATCCAATAAATAATTATTTTCATATATAAATTTATCAGAAAAGTCTTAATTATCCGCTTCTCAATCATCTTAAGATAACAATAAATATACCCTACCTCATGATTTGTTTTAATTATTTGTGATAAAAATTCATTTTCTTCAACAGTAATTTCTGTTTTTTCTATAACTATATATTAAAATCATTAATTTAAAATTTATTAAAATCAAATAAATAATATGATCATTTGTAAATTTCACCCTAAATCAAATACCTTTTTGTATAAATTCTATAATTGCTAGTGTTGGACCTGTTGTCAAACCATTTCTATAAAAATCTTCCTTTTGGAATGAGCTTCAGATATTTTTGACTTTTTTAATATTTCTAAATCTATTTCGTCTAGATTTAGTTCCTGTCTCGATAACATTGTTATTCAATAATTTTACAAGATTTTTTTTTAAATGTAGTTTCCATTATAAAAAATGTTTCATCCAAAAGGAGATAAAAAAAAATTTTTTTATTTAGCAGAAAAGGCGGATTATCCATCGGATAGATCGGATGGATAATCAGATATCTGATGGATCTGATAAAAAACAGAATTTTTTTTATTAGAACGAACTTTCGATTTTTCACTTGATTTTTGCTTATATTTGTAAAGGGTAAAAAAGTGGAACATCACCTTTATATATTTTACTGGATCAGTTTTAGAAATATGCTTTTAGGAAAAATAATAGCATCAAACGAAAATCTGAGCATTTAAATGCACGATAAAGAGTGTATGCAATAATGCAGTTTAATGAACTTTTTGACACTTAATTGCATGTTCCTTAGCTTGAGTTTAGTATAATTCCTTGTTCCTTTGGTTCCACTTTTGACATTATATTATTTTGCTGCTCTCTAATATTGATCCACATATAGTGAATTGAAACGTAAGGTTAAGCATAATTAATAGAATTTTTTTTTAGTTTTTCTTATTAAAAAGCCAATTTTGATTTTCTAGATCTTGACTCCCTTTTTGTCTCTCTTTATCAATCATACCTACGATTTGAGCTTATCGTAAACAAGTTAAGATTTGTTTTATCTTTAATGATATTTTTGTTGTAGATTTAGGAACAATTCACTCAAATAGATTTTTAATTGATAGAATGAATGAGACAATTTGTTGATATTGAAAATCGGGCATATTTCCTTATAATAATCATTATCCAATGTTGGTTGGTATTCGGCTTGAAGTAATGCAAATGCATTAGTATTTTTACAAGTTTATTTTCTATTATTGGAAGATATAATGTAAACCTTACAATTCTTGGTTTGGTATTAAGCACTTCAAGTCACTGGTAATTTCAACTGGTGTATCAGGCATTTTACTGAAGTGGTAAGTCAATGTTTCACTTTTATCTATTCAAATAAAAAATATTTCTGACCTTTTTTTTAAACTTTCCTTTATTATATCCATCAGGAAGCGAATATAAATGCTATAGAATGACTTGTACTTTATTCAGATTCACTGGATGTTGAAGCTGAATCAATAATTTCAGATCATAGACCACTACCCGAATGGCCCGTTAAGGAGAAGTCAGATTTAGTGATATCTGAACTTCCACCCATCTTTAAAGGAGTTACATTTAATATAATCACATCAGTAAAAGTTAGTGTTATTGGAAAAATTAGTACGTAGTATGAACATTATGAATTATCAATTTGCTAATTATACTTATAAAAGAAAATTCAAACTTTTTTTTATTTTTATTTTCTTTTTAAAAAAAAAAAAAATAAATAAAAAATAAAAAAATAGGTTGTGGCAAATCAATATTAACGAACCAACTTCAGAACAAATTGAATTGGATGGCATTGATATTATTACCATTGGTCTTTAAGACCTTTGAAGTAAAATTACTATTATTCTATTTTGTTCAACAACACGTTAAGGTAATTAATTATTTTAAATGATCTTATTTATTATAACTCGGAAGTAAATGAAAAAAGAAAAAAAAAACAATTAAAAATTTTGTTTTATTAAGGAGCAATTTAATCCATTCAAAGAGTATTATGACGCAACCTTATAGAATTAACTTCGAGAAGTTGACATCATTCAAGAAGATGCAGATAATGAAAATACAGATTCTACGTTAAACGAAAAATCACCTGTGAAAAGTGAATCGGTATCATAACAAAACAAGCGAGAGAAGTTGACACTTGATTCACCTGTCAATGAGAATGGAAGTAATTTTCACAAGATCAACAATTAATAGTATTAGCAAGAGCATTAGTACGAATTTTTAAATTGATTATAATGGATGAAGCAACAGTCAGTGTAGATTTAAGATTGATTATTTATTTCAAACTACAATAAGAGAAGAATTTAAAGATTCGATAGTATTAACCATTAATTTCTTATAAATATGATACGATATTAAAGAAATTAATATTAAAAAACATACCAAAAAAGTATAAAATATAAAACTTAAACTATATTTAATAAATGCAATAATAAAATCATTATAATATTGATTTGATGATATTATAATAATATTAAATTAATATTATATTAATAATATTATAATAATATGATTTTAATAACATTAAGATAATAATAATAATATTTATTTAATATCTAAATGAACAAAGAATGAAATCAATAAAAAGGTGGATGGATCATTGAAAAAAAAAAATTAATACCGTACCTTCGTTGATTATTTTTACGGTCTACTGTAAACGCAGTTCCTGAAAGCTGTTCTGCGTAAAGGCCGTATTGACATTTTTGTATTCTGACCTATGGAAAAAAATAAATTCAGAATTGATATTTAAAGGAGACTATTAAAATTATAAGTAGTTAAACTTGCACCCTTTGGTAATGCGTCTTTCAAAGCTTCGGAAGTAAAATGATTTCCGAACCCTTCCATATAGTCATATGGATCAGCTTTATTGGACATTTTACTCATTTTATTAAGAAATAAATCGTGTGAAAATATTTCTTTGCTTTAGATATGATGATATGATCCATGTTGCATCCGTTTAAGCTAATTTGAGCACATGACTGTATCAAAATTTAGATTTCCCATATAAATAGAAATTTTAATTATGTCATGTGATAAAAAAAGTTACAGAAGAAATTTCGCAGATTAGATTACATATTATCGTTATCTAAAGAAAATAGATAAATGTAACACATTGATTGAAACTGGGGGATAATCAAATATCCCGACTTTTCATAATGTTTTCTCTACGAAGAGTATCTACTCAGATCATTAACAAAAGAACCTTATCTGGGGTAATTAATTTACGTAATAAATTCAAATTGAATGCTTAGGGTAATAATTCTAATTAATATAATAGATTCGACCTATTCTTTGTCTTCGTGGTTATGCAACTGCTCAAGACATTTCATCTTTGCTTCTCGTCGATCACAAAAATAAAGCTATTGCGAGTTCTACATTAAATGCGTTCACAGCTGCTTCAAAACTCGGTGGTAATGTGATTGCCTTGTTGCTGGTGAAGGTCCTGATCCTATAGTTTCAGAGGTTTCCAAAATTA
The DNA here is from genome assembly GCA_910592005.1 of Funneliformis mosseae. NCBI lineage: Eukaryota > Fungi > Glomeromycota > Glomeromycetes > Glomerales > Glomeraceae > Funneliformis > Funneliformis mosseae. The sequence continues at coordinate 12,589 of CAJVPP010003016.1, forward strand.
AAGGTGTTTCCAAAGTTCTCGTAGCGAAAGATAAAGTTTACGAGCACGGAATTGCAGAAGTTTATGCACCTTTACTTGCGTCAACTCAAAAACAGTTAAAGTTTACGCATTTGATAGCTCCTCATTCAGCATTTGGTAAAAATATTATGCCTCGGACGTTATTGGTATCGAATCGCCGGATGCTCCAATTTTTCAGGTATTTATTTCTCATGAAGCGAACTTATACAATGAATGATTTTACTCATATACAAT
>CAJVPP010003017.1:0-12837 GCA_910592005.1 Funneliformis mosseae
TCCTTAAGAAATAATAAAACAATTGTCTTTAAGAAACAATAAATGCATTATACCTTAAGAATGAATAAATTATCATTTTTTAAGAATGATAAATGCATCATATCTTAGAAATAATAAATTATTATTTCTTAGATATGATAATACTATCGTCCTTAAGAAATAATAAAACAATTGTCTTTAAGAAACAATAAATGCATTATACCTTAAGAATGAATAAATTATCATTCCTTAAATATAATAATACTATTATTCCTTAGATACAATAAACTATCATACCTAAGAAATGATAATACCATCATACCTTAGGAATGATAAAATTATCATATTTAAGGAATGATAATACTATCATACTTTAGGAATGATAAAACCATCATCCTTAAGGAATGATAATACCATTATTTCTTAAAAATAATAAAATCGTCATACTTAAGAAACAATAATACTATCATACCTTAGGAATGATAAAATTATTATACTTAAGATATGATAAATGTATTGTTTCTTAGGAATGATAAAATTATCATACTTTAAGTACAATAATACCATTATTTTTAAGGAATAATATACTTATTATACTTAAAGAATAATATGAGACCTTTGCAATAGAAAGGGGGAAAACTACCAGAAAAAATCAATTTTACTTTTATATGCCAAATATGATTTTTAAGTCAAAATATATTCAGATTTAGCATTAACTCAATTTTATTTTTTCCAGCCATTTTCTAATTTTCTATTGCAAAGGTCTCATATAATCATTCTAATCAGATGTCAATCAGTAAGATAAGTTAAATTTTGATATATACTAATTAGCTATAAGTATGCCAATCAGCTATAAATAAGATACTGTAGGTCAAATTTTAGCTAATTCTTGACTGATTTCTGATGTATACTAATCAACATGTCTGATTTTTTTAATTTTAATCAGTATGATAATTTACCTTAATTTAAATTATATCACTTTAAAAATCACATAAATTTAACTATAAAAATTCTTCTACTATTTTTTTATTACTTCATTTTACTCCTATATTTTTTTAAAAAATCCAGTTTTACCTATCACTCTTAAAAAAAATTTTAAATTTACCCTATTTTATATATACCAGATTTTATATAATTGTCTGAAGTTTTACAATAACTAAGAAGTGATACAATAACTAGAATGTCAAATAATAAATAATAAGACTTAGAATCATAAATGCTAAAATTATTAAAGGAAAAAAATAACTAAAGATGTTTGGATTAGAAAAAAAAAGAAGAAAATTAATAAATATGCATAGATGTTATATAAAAGCTCAAATAAAGAAACTAATAAACTATGATCATAAAATACTTATATAACTTATATTGCTAAAAAAAAAATTAAAAGAAATATTGACAAGAATAGGAATATACTTAAATATAGAAAAAAAAAAGAATTATTATGAGAATTAAAGAAATAGAAGAAAATAAAGTAATAATTAGTATATCTAAAAAAATATCTAAAAATAGAAAAATAATAAGAACTTATAATAAATACATGAAAAAATACATAATAATCTTAAAATAGTAAATAAGAAAAGAAATATAAGAAAGAAATAGGAAATAAAAATAAAATAAAATTTGAAATAAGAAAATTAATGAGAAATTAGAATTTATAATTAGTGAAAAGATATTATGAAATATTAGAAATGAAATGATGAAATAGTGAAATATTAGAAAATAATAATAAAACTATAATATAATAATAAAAATTATTAGTAAACAAAAAAAAAAATAAAAAATAGAATAAGGATTAGAAATTAAGAAAGAAAATAAAATTAGAATTAAGAAATTAGAATTAGAAATAAGAAAAAGAATAGGTATTAAATAAAAGATTTACAAATTGATTAAAATTTAATTTTATATAAATAAAGGTAGAAATTATCTTAGTAAAAATTAGAAGAGATCAGTATTTCTAATTCAGTTGGTAATAATTAAATTCTTATTATAAGTTATACTGTAATAGTTACAAGTTCAGGTTTCAATAAAGTATAAAAACTAGATGATTTTTTTAAAATTTTATATGTAACTAAATATGTATTTATAATTAGTTAATTGATTTATCAATTAGTATTAATCATATTTAAATACTAGATTTTTTAAGAATATGTAATGCAAATAAAGCTAAAGATCAAAAAACTTAGCATTCATTGATAAGTCTATACAGTCAACTCATGTTATAACGAACATTATGTCATAGACCTCAACTTTACTATAAAGTTATAGTGAAGATTTTATGATATTTGATTAGCCAATTAATTATAATAAGAGTATTTTTATTATATTTGTTCAAAAAATTAAGAGTTCATTATATCAAGTGTTAATTGTAATAAATACTGTCTTATGTCTTAAAATTTAGGAATCCTTATATAAGTAAAGAAGTATCTAACCAGTAATTAGTAAATTGAGTAATATATTGAGGTCTAAATACCTTACATAACTATAATGATAATAGATTGTATTATACTAATACAGTATCATTCAATCAAGTTATTACTTAAGGTAGAGGTTAGGTTTAATTCCTGAGTAAATTTAATGATATAGATATAACAGTCACTTACTTTTATAAGGTTTTATAAGGATGATAACATCTAAGCCTTTCTAGTTATGTATAATATATCCTGATACCAGATAGAAGTAGTAGTGATATATATAAGATGTTAATAAGTATAGATAAAATTGATAATAATACTTGTGACTAGAAGTGATTTCTCTATCTAAATTTGATAGTGATTTTAAGGTCTAGATGCTTTAGAGCTTAATATCCTAAAGAGTTCTTTTATATGATAAGTATTAAATCAGTATCAATAAATAGATTCTGATTAGAATTTGAGTTTAACTATAACCTTAGGGTCTTAAAATTAAATGTAGTGTGAAGTTACGTAAATAATTTTTAAGAGCACTTTAACAATCATTATATATATTCCTAATATATAAATACTGAAAAAAATAAAATTTTAGTAAAAATTAGATAATTATTAATCAATTACTGAAATTATATAAAAACATCAAATCTTATATAATAAATAAGAAATTAATAATTAAATAGTATAATTTGTTATTTGATTTATTTAAAACTAATATTTGAATTAATTATATAATAGAATAATATATAAGAACATGAAATTATAATAGTTTAATAATAATTAATAAGGAAAATAATATAAAAATATTTAATGTTTTATAAATTAAATATAAAAATATTTAATGTTTTATAAATTAAATATAAAAATAATTATTAAAATAATTTGAGAAGATAATAAAATCAATTTATCAGTCAAGGAAAGAAAAAAAAGAAATAAAGAGTATTATATAAGATACAAAGGCAATAAAATGGAATTCTGATAGAGTGTAGCCTGATAAATAAATTAAAGATATGATATGATATATTTAACTTAATAATATAAGCTAAAATGGAAAAATTTAGTATATAATTATAATGTAAGTAAATAAACAAATAACAATATAATGATAAATATACCTTAACAGTATAATTAATATCTTTTAGGATTTGTGATTATTAAAATAGAGTAGAAGAGTTAGGAGATGAATTTTTATAACAAAAAAATTACACAATCTCTTCAGGACTTAATTCTGAGATAGCTAGATATTAATTAAAAATATTTAAATGATTTTTAGATTTATATTAAAAATATTTACTTTTTTAGAATTCAGACACACTTAAAGAAAAAATCATAATTTTTTATTATAAAGTAAACCTAAAATATAAGGTAAAATCATGATATGCCTGCGAGGTAAAATTGAAATATATAGCAAATTGCGACATGTTTGCAAGGCAATAATTATTAAAAAATTTTTCATTTCATTTTAATTTTTTTAAAAATTTCATTTTTTCTTTTCATTTTGTTTGTTTAATTTTATTTTTCTTTTCATTTTATTCATTTAATTTGATTTTTTTTTGTTTCATTTTTCTAATTTCATTTTTTCATTTTATCTTATTTTTCTAATTTTATTTTCTAATTTCTTTTCATTTGTTTAATTTTGTTTATTTGTCTCATCTTATATACTTAATTTTATTTTATAGTTTCATTTTATTTCTTAATTTTGTTTTTTTGTTTCGTTTAATTTTCTTAACTTCTTTTTTCATTTTATTTAGTTTTCTTAATTTCATTTTTTCATCTCATTTTATTTTGTTTTGTTTTATTTTTATTTCTTCTTTTATTATATTTTTATTATATTTTTATTATATTTTTATTATATTTTTATTATATTTTTATTATATTTTTATTATATTTTTTTTATTTTTTTTTATTTTAAAAAAAATTTAATAAATTAATAAAACTTTCATATAACAATTAACAGATTGTATATTAAAATAAAATGACTAGAATTTACAAAATAATATGAATATATTTCTGAAAAATTATATCATAGTAAAATTATATTTGCGTAATAAAATCAGTAATCATATATTATAATGAATAATTTGTTAATACTATAAATAATTATTCATTATATATACTGAATAATTCATTATAAAGTTAATAGAGATTCTTATCTAGATCAATTAATTCATTATATTTGTAATACTAAAATTATGAATTTTTTTTTAGATAGCTGAAACTAGTTAATATTGATTATAATATATATTAGAATTAGAATCAGATATGATTTTTATAAAATAACAATAATGAATTAGTGTAAATATCAGGGTTAAGTTAAAAATATTAATAAATTAGTTCTATTAATTTAGTCTCATTCTTCGATTAATTAGTATAATTAATTATATTTATTTGTAATATTCTATAGTGTGACAAATAAATCTAACTCATTGAAAAATTTTAAATCTTTTATAAATCATCTAACACCTAATTCTAATTCTAATCTTATCCCTAAATAATTTTAATTATACCAGCCAATTATAGTATAAAATAAATTAATAAATCTCAATAAATTATATACAGTTAATTTGAATTGATAATCATGTAATCAATCTTTTTTTAACAAAAAAAATCTGATTTTTTTCTTTTAAAACTTTTTACTTTTTGAAAAGTTAAATATTATAGCAAATAATACCTTATTCAATCTGATCAGTCCTATTTAAGCTAATTCTGATTTTATATTAAATAAAGAAAAAAGAATATGAAAATTTAAAAATGTTAAACAAATGAAAGAATAAAATAAAATAAGAAAATGAAACTTATCATATCTATTTAGAATCCAGTACTAAGGAGCTAAAAAATATCTAAAAAAAAAAGTAAACAAAAGATTAAAACAAAATAAGAAAAAAAGAAAATAGTTATATAATTTATAATCAAGTAAAAGAATAAATGAAGTAAAAAAAGAAAATGAAATAAACTAACTTATTATTGAAGCTGTGATATGTGAATGCTATCAATTAGTCACATGATTGAAAATGATTAACAGATTTAATAAAGTGAATAAATTAGAGCAATATTATAATCATTATATTTGTTAATTATATCATTTATTTCATTTATTATAATTATTCTATTTATTATATTTATATTATAATTTATATTACATTTGTTATATTTTATTTTATAGTATTTTATTTTGTATGAATACCTTGTATTTTTTCTTGAATTAAAAAGTAACTCGAGATAGGGTTTTAGAATAAACCGAGAGTTCAATAAAGAAATCTTATAAATTCATTTTCTATTACCTTTTGTTGTGTCTTCTATAGTCATGATTGTGATAAAGTCTTGTATTTAATACTACATATCGAATTAAAAGTAAATCATTTTAGTTTACAGATACCAAGCCAACACCACCTTAGATCCAGCCAAAATGCTGAAAGACCTAAAAAAAGAAGAAAATGATTGTTAAACAACAACCAATTTAATGAATAAAGTGAAGCAAAGGAAGAAAATGAAACGAACTAACTTACAGTTGAAATGCTAAAAGACCTAAAAAAAAGAAGATAATGTTGTTAAACAACAACCAAGCGAAAGAAATAAAAGATAAACTATAATTTCTAAAATTACATAATCACAAGTATAAGCACACCTCTATACAATCACACTATAAAGGATGTGATTGTAGAGAGAGTTGACGTACTTATTTTAAATTTTGATATGCTTAAACTTTAAAAAAATATTTCACGTCATGTTAGCTACCCAGGGTAAAACTGCTAGTTTAATGATAATAATTTGTCGCGAAAATCAATTTTTTTACAATTTATACAATTTTATGCATGGTTTAATATTTATATTATTAAATATTGGACATGAATATTTGTCAACCAAAGTTACATTTGTTCATATATTTTGTAACTAAAATCTAATTCAACTTACACTCGATATAGTTAAACACTTTTTAATACGATTATCGATTAAAATCGATTTCGATTAATTCAATTTTATTAATTTTATTAGAATCGCTTCAATCCCTATACTGTATAGTATAATAGTAATTTACAATGTTGCTAAAAAAAAAAAATAATTAAAAACAAAAATGAAAACTTCTAATATTTAACGTTTTATAATAAATGAAAAAACCTTTAGATTGAACAATTTAACAATCAGAGTTTTAATTGATGTGAAGCTTATCATATCAAACAGTAGGTTTATTAGATTTGGCAGGATAGTTATTGAGGTGTTGTGTTTTTTAAAGATTTAGGTTTAATACTCATTAAGGAATCGGGTAAATTTGGTAAGCTAGTTATCGGCGTATTCCTACAGTCAAGTTCCGTTAAGGAGTCGGGTAAGGTTTGTAGGATAGTTATTGGAGTATTAGAGCAATAAAGTTTCTTTAAGGAGTTGGGTAAAATTGGTAAGTTATTTATTTGAGTATTATAACAAATGAGTTTTGTTAAGGAGTTGGGTAAAGTTGGTAGGATAGTTATTGGAGTAGAAGAGCAATAAAGTTCCGTTAAGGAGTTGGGTAAGGTTGGTAGGATAGTTATTGGAGTAGTAGCGCAATTAAGTTCCGTTAAGGAGTCGGGTAAAGTTGGTAAGCTATTTATTTTAGCGCTATAACATCTGAGTACCGTTAAGGAGCTAGGTAAAATTGGTAAGCTGGTTACCTGAGTATTATTACAGTTAAGTACTTTTAATTTCCGATATCTTTGCAATCCTCCTAAAGCGTTTAATATGTCATCCTTATTAAATTCCGTAATCGTTAAACTTTCAATAGTATCATCATAAACAATATCTGATACTTCAATATTTGATTCTAATTCTTCTACATTCTTCTGATTAAAATTTTGAGATAATTCCTCGTTGAATGAATTAATTTGCAGTTGTTCCGATAATGATTCATAATTTGCCTGATCAAAATTTTGAATAATTCGAGATAAATCTCCATTTGATGTATTAGAAGAATAAGGTTGTAGTTCTGGCGATTGAAGATTTGATTCATAATTAATCGTTTGATTATCTACTGTTATGTTTGATATCGTAAGAATTGTATTCAATTTTTCAATTACTTGATTCATTAATGGACGATTATCTGGATCATTATCCCAGCATTCTGAAAATGTAGAAATCTATTAATCAAAAACATTGTAATCGTAATTTTAAGTTGATATTTTAACATATTTACCGGTATAAATTTTCGCATAGTCCTCAGGTGTACCAGGAATGACCTTTTCTCTAAGTCCTTGTGAAATGTCTATAGCTAAATTAATGTCATATTGTTCGCCTTCAACATAAAAAGGAGGACTACCGCTTGATATCTCCCAAAAGAGCACGCCGACACTGTAAACGTCGCTCTTTTCATTTAGTTTAAATTGTGATGATGCATTGTCCCCTCTTCGTTTGTTAAAAAATTTGGGTCAACATAAGGAATTACTCCAAAAACTTTTGACTGATTCAATTCTTTTCGATAAACCAAAATCAGCTAGTTTAATAATACCTTGACGAATTAATATATTACCGGAATGCTATACATAAATTATTATTTTTTTTTTGCAATAATAATAAACAAAAGATAGATATTGTGCAAACTTACCAGATCACGATGTACAATTCGTTCTTTATGTAAACACGACACAGCGCTTGCCAACTGAAATGCAAAGTTGTATTTATCTCCAAGTAAGCTTATTAAAATTATCCTTCAAATAGCTTTAAAGTTCACCGTCTTCTGCATACTCCATTCTAACCAATACTTTTTCAATTGATTTTCTAAATTTTTTTTTTTATTTTTAAAAAAAAAAAATAATAATTATAATTATAAACATATAATGATTTAAAACAAAATATAAATTCGATATATAAACATAATGATGAAGATTTACCTTGATTAGTAGTTATCCCATAAAAGCGGATAATATTATCATGAAAATCCACTTCTCGTTGAATTTCAAGCTACAATTATTGCGAATATAAATTTTAGGTTAATATATAAACGATCCTATACTAAACAGACTGAAATAGATAGACCGAAATACATTTTATATTTTGTAATTACCTCTCGAACAAGTGCTTTCATAGTGGTGTTGTCGAATTTATGAAACGATTTTAACGCAAGATGTTGCTTTAAACCTTTCCAAGTGGCACGATAAACTTTTCAAAGCTGCCAATGCCAATCTCTTGAACATCACTAAAATGTTTGTATTCATAATACTTAATATGTTTTTGTGAGATAGATTGTTCAATCCAATTAACCCACTCATTCGAATTGTTGGCAGCTTGCATTTTGATTTATTCAATTTTGTAAATTTAAAATTCTTGGAGGAAAGCAAAATAAAATAAAATTAAAATGCAGGCGGTAACCATGTAACGTTAATCAAATTTCTAAGCCACATCTGTCGCACAATGAATGAACGTTTCACAAGAAAATTTAATTAATAACAATTTTTGGAGTCCTAAAATACTTTCTAATTTCTTCAGAGGTATCCGCGGTATGTATTACCAATATTTTTACTTGTCATTTTGGTCACTTTTAGTTCCTAATTAAACACAAAAAATTTTCACCTTATTTCAGTTAATATGTTATCCAATAAATAAAGTGAAATTAAAGTTGTAATTACATAATATTTTTAATGAATGAACTAAATTTATAGAAAACCTAATAATGTGAAAACTAAGATTACCCAATTCAAATAATATATATTATAATAAGATTGATTCTAATAAAAATGATTTAATGTCTATAAAATTAATTTTGATGCTATTAAAATAAATAAAGTTTTCGTTTTATAAATGCTTAATTTTTCAAATTCTTTTAAAATAATTAATTGACCCTAATATATAATATTTCCGTGATATAAAAATTACTTTATTATTTCCAGAAGTTTAATCGGAGACTTCTTTCCGCTCTACAACTTTCCCAATTGTGGTTAGCTTATGCACGAGGCAACTACACGAAATACAGTTCTGAAGATTACCGTATAAACAATTTAACTAAAAAATCTAGTGTGGCAACTTTTAAATTATTAATTATTGTTTCTGTCCTTTTAACACTTTATTGCCGCCCAACTTGAAGATATTATTCATAACAAAAATTCCGGCCCAAAAGTTATCATGGAATTGTGGATTGGAACAATTCGTGTTTTGATTGAAAAAGCTAGCATTCTTAAGAGTCATTTATTAACTGCTTCAAAACTATTGTATATAAATAATGTTTTCTTTAATGCCATGATGCAAAAAAATCAATTACAACAAAGTAAATCAGAAGAAAATAATTTGCAAGTAGTTTGATTGTACAGCGATGAGAAGTTGCCTTTATGAAGTTGGTGAAAACGACTTGCGAATACTTTCACAAAAGTTAGTTTATGAGTAATTCAGATGATAATCTAGCTACAGGAAGGATATTGGTGTTCCGGATAATGAATTTTATATTACTGGACTATAAGCACGTAAAGTGCAAGGAAAGATGCTTGAAATTGATCTGTTTTTTAGAGATCTCGTAGCCGTGATCAAACTTATCTGAAAAATCACTGTACTAATGATACCTGATAAATCCCAAGCCCACGGTTGCTATGCTTCGCTTTTTAATGTGGAATGCAACTTCACATATGAAGCACCGTCATAATTCAATATTTGGTGAAAATATTCTAACTATTCTGCTACAGTGAATTCTTTACAAAAATCATTCCATTGCGAAAAAGTTACTTAATACATATGTCACACAATATTATGCAGCAAGAAAAAGATGAGATGTATATATAACTGAAGATGAATACCAATATTCTTGCGTTTGAGTTAATTGTCATTAGTCTGATAAACTCGGTAATTTGTTGGGTATTCCATTTTCAGATGCCATTTTAAATTAAATGAATAAATTAATTAATTACAAATCAATAATCCTTTTTTAGTAAAATCCTACAAAAAAATATTTTGATTAGAATGCTGTGTTACTAAAATTTTATAAGCTGTATTTACTGAAACTAGAGAAATAACAGGAATAATATGCAAAACATTTTCCGGAAGTAAAAGGCAAGCAAAGATGTACTAGTATATTTCATTGATAAATTTTATTTAAATAAATTAACTTTCTTTACTTATTATTTTTTTTTTTTTTAAAAAAAAAAAAATTAGCTATCAAAATCATCTTTTTATAGCGGTTAGTGTGTTCAGGTGATTTGTCGATCATTTATAATAAAAAATCGAAATCGCACCGAAACACATCGAAAACATCAGAAATCTTATGCATTTTGTGTTTCACTAGCCTTAATTTAATAAATCAAAATTTTTAATTACTACCTGCATACCCATTTTCTAATGCGACACCCACGTTGAAATCATCGTATTAATGCTAATTTAAAAGTCCAACGATCATACAACAGACCAACTATAACTCTTTTAATTATAACTCTTCTTTAACATATTTTGACTTAATCAAAATATTTAACAATATACAAATCAATAAAACTTAGAATTTCCGATCGATAATGACGAATTAAAGTACATGTATTACAAGGGTTGTAATATTATTATATCTTATCGATAAACGTTAATTATGTAATGGGAATATTATACCGTTGTTAGACCTGGAATTGTACCGAAACCAAGCTAACAAACTAAATAACTTTGATTATCTCGCCGCAGTGTGAGGTCATCTGAGACGTCATATGATTTGCGACTAACACAGATATGTAAGAATATTTTTTTACTGTGTGTGACAAACAAACAATTTTACTTCAATTTACATATTACGACGTAACGATGTGTCGATCAAAAAACAATTTTTATTTTTTTTTTTGAATAAATTGACAGTATGAACAAAATATACATTGTATAATAAAGGTTTCAAATAAAAGCAAATATAACATGCAGGGTTCCAAGAACTAATAAATACAAAAAAAAAAGTTTCTATAAAAATTGAAAATAAAATAAAATTGTCCACAAATTGATTTCCCAATAATTTGCATTTGATGTTTATCCTGGCCACTAAAAAAAATAAGTAATACTGTAAAATGTAGGTATTTACGTCATTATCATCAAGAACCAAGTAGAATAGAACATTCATAGTCGTTCTTTGACAGTGGCCACGATGAGCTTTCAATTCATTGATCCTTATATCCAATTTAAACTTCCAGGGCGTGGAAGACATCGAAGTACGTTCACAGAAAGAACAAGAACACACTCAAGAATAAACGAAATACGCCATGAATTTATAACTTTCCATGATATATACGAAGGAAGACACCTATGATTAATTCTTTATACAGAATCCATAGACAAGAACTCCCTTTAAAGTCACACGAATTTTCGTATAATGAATTCAAAATTATCTTGTACCGAAAATTCGCACTTATAAAAACATACCCAAAGTTAAGCGTCATCATAGTAATAAAGTAGTATCTTATTTCGAAAAAGTAAGGTATGTAGTTTATGCATACAAAGAATTATCTGTTTATTAATTAAAATATGGTTGGTCAACCAAAGTCATTGTCATGTGGAATTGTGAGGGTCCAGCAGATTATAGGATCGTCATGCAACCAATAATCTGTTTGAGACGAATTTTTTGTGATCAAAGATAAGTATGATTTAAAAGGATCTCCATTGATAAATAAGGGCAAAATGCTGAAGTTTTGAATGTAACATATTGGATGATAAGTCGTTAAAACCATATGAGAGACCGATCGGTTAAAATTGGTCGTAAAACAATGACACACGACAGGATTCGTTTCAGGGTTTATCATGTGGTAAATTTGGGTAAATAACAATTAATTTCGTGTAACATTACGTATTCACTTCTATTTTTAAATTTTTATTTTTATTTTTATTGACCTTGTTAACATTTCAAAGTATTTTTTGCAATGAATTTTATGTTTTATTAAATATTTTATTTGAATCGATATATCCTATATCTATAATCGATCCTTGTCTAATGACTTTTGTGTTACAATAACAAAACCAACATGATTAACATAAAGTAAAGATTTCCTTTCTTGTAATCAAATATTTGTCAAATCCGCCCTTATTTTTTTTAATTCTCATTGTAAAATGAAATCTTGAGACAATTAATTACTCTATCTCTACAGAATCGATGAATGTTTTGTTTACATTTAATACTTCACTTAACTCATTTGTTTAAACTTGTTTTGAGTGTAATTAATATTGTGAAAATTACATATTACATATTATCCTTTTACCCTACTCCTTTTTGCTCATAAAACGAACCAATCAAACACAAGTAAAGTAAATTTCGGTAATGTCCATTTTATTATTTGAACTGGAAATCCAGTTAATCTATTTAGGTTTGGATTTGTTTGGATTTTCATAGGAATAAAAAAATACTATTTAAATAACCTTGAATTTCCTCAAGGGGAAAAAATAAATAAAATAATAATTATAAAAAAAAAAAAAAAAAAAAAAAAAAAAAAAAAAAAAAAATCTTTTTTATTTTCAAAATGAAAAACAAAGAATTTAACAAAAAAAAAATTAA
>CAJVPP010003018.1:0-12836 GCA_910592005.1 Funneliformis mosseae
TATATTATAAATAAATATAATATAAATTATAAGTTATAAATTAATTTTAAAAATTTAAAAAATATATATATTATTACGTTTAAAACTATGTTATTTGTTACTTTATGAGAATCTATTCAATAAAGCTAATGCTAAGAACTAAAATAAACAAAATTTCTTTTAATTAATAAGAGGTCTGCAAACTGTCTTTAAATCTGTTAGATCTGGTAAATCACGAAAGGTTAAATTTATGGATTTATCAACCTTTAAGAATAGAGATAAGTCCCTTAAGAATGGTTAAAAAAATATAAGTGACACATTACATTAGTTCCTTCTTTTCTGAAAGGATCAGCCCTCACTTAGTATAATAAAATTAGGAATAAATAAGATTTGTATTACTAAGATAATTCTAGTAATCAATAATATAAACATGAAAACTTTGTTTACTACTTTTTAAAGTATTACTGTATAACTTACTGAAGAATACAATAGTGTTTCACATTTAGACAATGTAAATAATGTTTTGGCCAATCTGTCAAAGATTATGCTGCTGATATTGAATCATTATACCTTAAACTTAATCTTGATTACAATATACTAGAGGATAAGAAAATTGAGTAATTCTTATAAGGACTTTAATCTGAATTTTTGGCTATAGTAGCTGCTGTTGCATCTCATGATTTAGAGAAAGTAATTGACTGAGCTTGAGCTATTGAAGCTATTATTTCTAAGAATAATGTCCTCTCAGAATATTCTCTCAGTAAAACCTACTTAAACTAATATAATGAAGAAGTTAAATAAGAAGAAGCTCCTAACATACAATAACTAATTAAAAAGAACAATAAAAAATTGATAAAAGAATTTAAGCAGTTGTTGATTACTACTACAACTAACTCTTGTGCTAATAACAGTCATCCTGTACATAATAATAATAATAATTAGAAAAATAATAATAGTAATAACAATGACTAAGTATGCTATAACTATAATTAATCTAGATATATTATCGAAATTACAGAGTACGAAGTAACCAAAATGATAATAGAAATAATTTCCAATAAAATAAAAATCGAAATAATACTTCTCAGAATGAAAACTAATGTTTTACTTATAAATGAAGAGAACATATAGTCAAAAATTGTAAAACTTCATCTAATAGACCTTGTCTCTATTGTCATCAGTTTAAACATTAGAAAAATTTATGTCTAACCAGACTGACACTAATCTTTAATAATGGACAACTACAATTTAGTCAAACAGGTCAATAAGTTGCATTATCTTAAAGAAGTTCTATATATAATACTTCAAACTCGTTCTTACCATCTCTTCTTTCACAATCTTCAATAACATTTTCTTTTTCTAATACTTCAATAACTAATAATACCTTCTCTTCTAACCTTACCAACCAGCCTTTAAACTATTAAAGGTATCTAAAAAGAGTGAGAGTATCAATCATTATTTAAACCCCTTAAATGAAATTGATATATCTAAAGCTATAAAAACTGTTTATTGTTATGTCTTTGTGAATGGCAAGTCCATTTATTTAATCTTAGATTCAGGCTCTGTTAAAAATATTATGTTAAAAAGTTTCTTGCAATAATTAAATAGAAAAATCAAAAGCCCTTCAATGATTATAATAATTGATATACAAGATGAATGCTTATGACTATTAAGAAAGATCACTAATATTTTAATCCAAATTAGTAACGTAATAATCTCTATTAATATTAATATAACTGAATCTAATGATTACTATATTGTAGTCAGAAACAATTGGTTAATAAAATGTTACAGATAACTTTATTGAGACTATCAAAAATTTATCTTTCAATGGAACTAGCAAGAACACTAAGTTCCTATAACTTGCTGAAAAAAACCTAAATTTGATAAGTTTTAACAGTCTATACTTATTCTTGCAAGTTCTATAAGTGATGAAATGAATATAAAAAATTAACTATATAGTAATATTATATAATATTAGGCGATAATGAAGAAAAATCAATTTTAGCTGAAAGTAATTTAAGCAAGTAATAGTTCAAAAGCAAAGTTATTCTTCACAATACTTTAAAAGTCTTAAGCAAAAATTTTAATGTCAACTACCTAAAAATTTAAAATAAAATTATTATTAGCAAGGCCTTGAAAATAGATGC
Organism: Funneliformis mosseae; assembly: GCA_910592005.1. Classification (NCBI taxonomy): domain Eukaryota; kingdom Fungi; phylum Glomeromycota; class Glomeromycetes; order Glomerales; family Glomeraceae; genus Funneliformis; species Funneliformis mosseae. Next base: position 2,130 of record CAJVPP010003018.1, read on the forward strand.
TGATATTATAAGTAACTTGATCAAGTAAATGATACCTATTAATTATGTCAAAGGAATGGAAACATTGATAATTATTACAAAACATCCTTAAAGAAAAACCAGCAAAATTTAATTCCTATATACATTTAGACTAAAAATAATAGAAGGATTTATAACAGTTTTTACAGGCTAATACTAATGCATTCATAAGTGACTTATCATAACTAGAACATATTGCTATTAAAAATATCATATTCTAATAAAAAATCCTCTTCTAATATGACAATAAGCTTATAAAGTTACACCTTTAGAACAAGAATTCATCAAGAAAGAAATTGATTGAATGTTAAAACACAATTTTATCCAACCATCTGAAAGTTTTTGAGCCTTATCTGTTATTCTAATACAAAAGAAAAATGAAAGTTTATATTTTTGTGTTGATTACTGAAAGCTAAACAGTGTTACTAGAAGAGACAGATATCTATTTCCATAAATTGACGAACTATTAGATATGTTTAAATATTCTAAGTATTTTTCTACTTTAGATTTAGTTAGTGAATACTAGCAAATAGCAATGGAAGCTGAAAACCAAGCAAAAATAGACTTCATTACAAGTTAAGGATTATATAAATTTAAAATCATGCCATTTGAATTAACAAATATCCCTGCCACTTTTCAGTAATTAATGAATAAAGTTTTTAAAGAGAAATTAGACAGTTTGTGCTAATTTATCTTGATAACATTATTATCTTTTCTTTCATCTTTAAGGAATATATATAATACTTAAAGCATATTTTTGAAAAATTAAGTAAAGCAGAATTAAAACTTGATAAAGATAAATATGAGTTTTATAAATTAGAACTTGTATTTTTAAGACATATTATTAGCAGACAAGAAATTTTATCAGATCTTTTCAAGATTGACAAGATTAAGAATTATTTAATCCTCAAAAACATCATGAAACTTAGATGATTCCTTAGGCTAGCTCCTAATATTGAAAATTTATTCAAAAATTCTCTATCAAAGCTGCCTCTTTACATTTATTATTACGAAAAAAAAGCCCTTTTAAATAGATCTTAGCTCAACAGAAAGCATTTGAACATTTGAAAATTATTTGATCATAATACTAATTTTAATATATTTAGACTTTAAGTGAAAGTTCTTATTATTTATTTATAGATCTTAAGTAGGACTTAGAGCTGTGCTAGTATAACTTAATGATCTAAATAGAGAATATATAATTGCATATTCTAATTGAAGTTTAAATAATGTTAAACGAAACTATAAATCTACTAAATTGGAATATCTTGTTGCAATTTGAGAAATGGAATATTTTAGATCCTATTTACTCTATCAACCATTTGAACTAGTTACTAATCATATAGCATTATAGTAGTTATTTAATAAATCAGATTCATCCAGAAAATTTATGAGATGAATTATTAGAATTATGGAGTTCCCTTACAAAATTAGATATAGAAAAGAAAAAATACATTTAAACACAAATGCTTATCTTGACTTTCTTCTTTCACAAATTAATTGTAATTCAGAAAAATAATAAAATATAGAGTGAAAGCTTAAGTATCAGCAATGTAACTAACAGCTCTAATAATCAAAATGGATTTAGAATCTTATAACTAATTTTATAACTTTCTCAACATCTTAACTTACCTACCCAATATTATTCCTATACAATAACTTAAAATTTGAAAACAATCATTTAAATATTTTATTAAAAATTAACAACTTTACTATAGAAATCAAAAACAACCTTCACATTCTTTATTAGTTATAAAATCTACTAAAGTCAAAACCTTAATTCACAATGTATATAATAAACTATTAGAAGAATATTTAAGTTATGATATCACATATAATAAAATAGCCTTTAAGTATTACTAGCCAAACATGTATCAAGTTATTAATAATTGGATAAAAACTTATAATATATGCTAACAGCAAGGAAGTCCAAGTAAATAGAAACATTACATCCAATATTAGTTAGATAACCATTCAATCATATTGGAATAGATTATGTAAGATCTCTCCTTTAAATTATTAAAAGGAGTATCTAAAGTTATGTTTAATTATATGATTTCTCGACTAGTAATTTAGAATCTGAATATATTACATAAAAATAGTATTACGTTTTAAAATAGCATTACATTTTTTTTAACAAAACTTATTTTTTTTTATATTTTATCAAAGTTTCTCTTTAATAAAATTTTTTTCTAATAAAATCTTTTAATTAATTAATGTAATGAAATTTGTTTAATACTTTTTTTAATAATATTTTATATTATAAAATTTTTAGTATTATTAAAGTTATAAAAAATATGTTTATTTGGAATAAAAGTTAAACTTAAATACCTTTATAATTGTTTAAAATAAGTACTAAATAATTTTTCAATTTTTAACAAATACACCAGTTTGTTTTACATTACCTTTTTCTTTGACTCTCCAGTATGTATTACGCATTCTTTCCATTAACTAATTCACTTATTGTCATCTATTTACTATTGCATTCTCAGCTTTAGTTAATCTTGGTACTGACACATCCAAATCTAATTTATAATGCATATATATATCAAATCCAGATTCATCAAACATTCGCTGAAATCGATCCTATGTATCAAGTATCAATAGCTTCATATCACTATATATACTCTCATAAATATATAGTGGTAAGGTAACAAGTACTAATAGAAAAATAAATAATTGCAGGCTAGAGATATAAGTCCTAATGTTGCTTTTGCTTTTCTATTTATTCTTTAATAGCACAGTATTCACTAATGAGCATTTGTTGAACAGAGAATGAGAATTTGTGAATTTTATAAAGAATCTTGTTATTAATATTAACAGCCAAAATTTTTTAATAATATTTTCATAAGTAATACATTCTAAATTAGAATGTTTTTTATCAAGTGCTACTATTTTTGGTATGTATTTGATTGAAAACTTAATTAGAATAAATCTTTGAATTAAAAATACATAAATTCAAAAGCTATTACTGATTAAACCATATTTTAGAGAGGTTATTCTTTTTAATTCATTGTGATATGACTCTAAAGCATTTGTTGAGATAACTTGTAAAAGAAGAGGTGAATGCTGTTACGCACAAAGTGTCCATTAATGCATATTTTTTATGTAGTTTCTCAAGATGTACTTCTTAATAGTTGGATTTGAGTATTCATTGATTGCTTCTTGAATAAGATTTTCACAACTAATCTTAGTCTTTTTATACATAATTTTGACTATTTTTTGTCAAGTATTTTTCTTATAAATTTCACTTATTAAGGTATATATAACATGCACTGTGCAAAAGATGATATTGCACTTTTATTCACTATTTTTAAGATTCAAAAAAGCCATTTTGATAGCATTAGACTCTATATTACTTGAGTTAGAGAGAAAATACTTTGGATTCCAATGATAAACAAATTGTCTAATTATTTTTAAACTCTTTACAATAGTGTTACTGTCTTTATTATTTATAAAAAAGTGAGTCCTAATATTCAAACATCCATAATAATTGCAAATATACAAAGTAAACAAGCGATAATCATATCTATTAGTCTTATGTATAGAGTTTATAAGAGTTAGCCAGCCATATTGCTCAAGATTTTTGAGATAATTAGGGTGAATAAAAATGAAACTATAGGTAAACAGATCAGGAATTTCATAGTATTTGACCAAATATCCTTATTTTTCTAAGAAAGAAATTGCATTTCAAATATCTAATTCTATTTTGGGATTACTAATTAGATATATATCAAGAGGTCTATGTATTTTATACTTTATATTTATAACTTTCTTTTATTTTAACTCTTTTACATATTTTTCTAGGTCTAATTTTTCAATTGCAATCTTCTTAACTGCATCAACGATTTCTGGTAATTGATAATTCTTTAAGACTTTTTGTATAATTAATTTCTGAACAACTTGTGAGCATTAAGTTTTTCACTTTTTTTAGAGAGTGTGAATGATCAGGTGAGTCCTTAAATCATTTAACTTATATTTTTATTCAGAAAAATAACGTTAAACTTTAATTTTTGCAGAACATATGTTAGTTTACCAAATATTTGTTATGTGATATTTTTTATTTAGAATACCTTCTTTCTGAGTACTTAACTTATTATGATTTTTAAATTCACAAACAAAAATTTTTTATGAGTCACTATTAACATTATTTTTACAGCTAAATCAGTCTACATATTTGATACAAGAGGCTACCACTCTTTATTAAACTCCTTTATTGAAAGTTCAAGTAGTTGGTTAATATTAAAAAGAAGGTTCTATTTTTGATTTTTTAATATAGGTATGTTTATTATTGTATTGAAAGCAAATGGAATTATATATAGAATATTTGTAAAGTTTTAATACTAAACTTTAGTTTTATTTTTTTCAGTTTTATTTGGATTTTTTCAGAACTTTTTTTAATAATTTTCAAAATGAAATTTCAAAAGGAAGAAGAAAGAATATTAAAAACTTTATTTACTATTAGAGATGTTAAGGTCTGTAGCCAAACAGGTCTGTAATCAGATCAGTCTGATTCTGATTTAATCATAGAACTGATTTCAGTTTGATTTGAAGATCAAATTGAACTAAAATTGAACTGAATCAAACTAATATTTAGATCAGTTTGGATGATCAATTTATATAAATGTCATATTATATAAATTGTAAGATACATTGATTATTTTAACTAGAATAATTTTCATTTTGCATTATTATTTATATTATACAATATCTGATAGCATAATTCAAATGAAAATGATGACAATTTCTCAGATGTTTCTTCAACTTCTTTAGTAACTGAAGAAGATTCTAATATAACAACTCACAAGTCAGATGTATAGAAATTTTTTTTAAAGTCCAAAATGTAGAAACTGAACTAATAACAAATTATAAATGCATATTATGTGCTAAAATTTATTTGTCTAGCAAACCAACAACTATCCTCTGAAAACATTTAACTAAAAAATATTTATTTCATTATAAAACAATTGAAATCATCAAATTATTTTAAATTAAACACTCTTCAAACCCTATTCTTTATCACAATCTAATTTTATCACAAATTCATCAATTAATTTTATTGCAACTGATTTACAACCTTTTTTATTGTTAAAAATACTGAATTCAAATTATTTGTTAATAAGTTAAATTCTCAATTTATTTTATCATATAGATAAACTTTAAAAGAAAAATTTGTAAAAAATTATGATACAAAAAAAAAATGATTTAATAGGCAAAATTTCACAAATTAATTCAAAAATATCTCTCACAACAGACATATAGACATCAGATCCAAAAGATTATTATCTTAGAATAACAATTTATTATATTAATAATAATTAAGAATTAAAGAATTTTTGCTTAATATAATTCCTATAAATAGTTCTCATAGAGCTGAATTAATTACAAGCAAACTTTCACAACCTTTTGAAGAATTCAATATTAGTCAGAATATTCTTGCTATAATAACAGATAATGGAAGTAATATAATAGCATGTGTAATCAATTAGCAACTGAATTAGATCAAGAATTTAATAATATATCTTTTATTTTTGATATGCTACTTATATAATCAACTTGGTAAAAAAGCTGGAATGAAATATATAAAAGATGAAATCAAAAAACTTTGTCAATTTGTTATTAAATTAAAAAATTACCACTATTATTGAATAAATTATTAGAAATTTGTACTATTAGAAAGATTAAATTTCTAAAGCTAATTTTAGATATAGATATGTATTAAAATTCTACATATTTGATGATTGCTAAACAAACTTTAATGCAAAATATTTTTGAATTATTTGTATTAATAAATTTTGAAGATTTTGATAATTTTTTTTTAATAATTTCTGAATAGGATCATATAAGGTATTTATTATTTATTATTTTATTATTATAATTAATTAATTATTATGTATTTATTTTATAATTATTATTTATTTTAGGAATTATTATTAATTTTACAACTTATATATGAAGCAACACAGTTATTATCATCATCATTAATCCTACACAAAGTGATATTAGATTGGTTTTTGTTGGAATGTTTAAAAAATTGAATCAATATCAAAGAAGGGATTATTATACACAAAAAGAAATAGCATCAGCTATTTACAACAAATTAAAAAAATATTAGGATAATCATTTAAATTATACTTCTACAATTTCTTCAGTATTAGATTTGCATTATAAAATTACATTATTTGAAATAATGATTTAGCTGAAATTATTAATAATATATATGAATTATATAGTAAATATTCTCCCTTAAATAATTCAAAAAAAAGTTATCATCTCAGAATTACTTTTTTAATTTGCTTAATCAAAATAATTATCACAGAATAACATATGATGAATTAGATAGATGTCTAAATTCTCTAATAGATAATGATACTAATCCTTTAATTTGATAAAAAGTTTATGAAAAAGATTATCCTATATTGTCTCAAATGACTAAGAATTATTTATCGATTCAAGCGATGTTAGTTCTAAACAGGTTAAATTCTGAAATAGCAAAAGTAATTATTTGTATGAAGCATTGGATTTCAGAAAAATGGATAGTAAAAAATATATAAATTTATATTAAAATTGTGAGGATAGAATTATTTCAGTTAAAGCTTAATGGAAATAATATTTCAGTAATATTAGATCGCAAAAAAAAATTTTTTTTTGTATAATTGACTTTTTTTCAGTTAATTTGTATTATAATAAAATTTTATATTGGGAATGTTGAGTATTGCATAATTTTTTTATAGTTTTGTTAAAAATTTTTACAATAACCTGTATATATAAACTTTAGTTTAAATTTCAATTTATACTCAATTTCAAATTGATCTACAAACTGATTTAATTTGATTTTACTCTTAAACTGATAAAAATCAGACCAAAATTGAACTAGTTGAACTATTAACATTCCTATTTACTACATTATAAAGGACATGTATTATTATTTTTTTTTGTTATAAATTTAAAAATGATTCCTGTCATTCACTATTTTTGAAAAATATAACACTTTATATTTTAAAATGTAATGCTATTTTAAAATATAATACTATTTTTTTTTTACGATGTGGCACTGCCAGTAACTTTATTAAATTTATATATGAGGAAATACAAAGTAAATTGAAAATAAATCTATGTTAAGTACTAGCTATCCCCCGTAATTATATTGCAAACCTGTTTGAATCGACCTATCATTCTCTTTCTCCTCCATATAACACTATTTTTAAAAATGGAATACTATTTTTACTTTATATAATATATCTGGATTCTGAATTATCAGTTGAGAAATCATGTGATCAAACATAGTTTTAGGCACCCTTCACTAAAGGTAATGTTAACGTGCAATCCTTACGAATTGTGACAGTTAACATTTGACGACGATGATAGAACCTCCTTTTCCTGTTTACGTAGTACTATGAGAAACACCCTATGAATAACTTTAGAGAATTGATAAAATACCAAAGGACTCATTCTTCTATACACAACAAATCAGAGCGTAACTTTAGAAAAGCTGCTACTTCTGTCTTAACTGACGATCCATCCTGTATTGCTTGTAACCCACCTCCGAAGGAAATCCCTCCAGCTTTTCTCAATTTCTTTGATTGGGCACAGAAAGTCTTAGGAGCAATATTATATATTAGTAAAAGTTTAGAAGCCTTTCAGATTGCCTCTTTGCAAAAACTACTAGTGTACAAGAAATATATTATCAGCAGACGCTTAAAACTTTGAAATATAAACAAGTACCAATACCCACCTTTGAGCGAGCTGTCGAATACTGTTTTCAAGCTCAAGCTGAAACTGAATTATTTCAGAAGAAATATCGAGGAGATTTACTTAATTACCTTAATATATCCCTTTTAAGTATAAGTCGTAATTCTTCTCCGTCCAGAATGACTAAACCTTTGATGAGCCGTAGGAATAGTGTTACCTCCGAATCAGTAAAGGAAGACCTGATTTCTCAAACAAATTATCCACCAGAAGATACTATCATTGCAGACGTTACTCCAAGTGGAAAGGATCCTGAAAAACGAACTTTAAGCTTTGACAACTCCACTTTTAGCTTATATCGAGAAACCAGAAAGCCACTTAAACTAACTTACACGAAATCTTCTGATGAGGAAGACACCAGCGCTGATAAAAAGGATGTTCGTTCTTCATATTCCTCTCAGTCAAAGGCTGATCATTCACGAGGCTCACGCGAAAATAGAAGGTCAAAAGATAAAAAAAATAGTAAACCAAAGAGCCGACGCTCTCCCTCCTATTATGATAGTTCCTCATCTTCTTCTAGTTCTAGTTCTGAAGATAGTAATTCAGAAAGTGACAATGAAGATCCTTTCAATACCGATAATACTGCAGATAATGATGAAAGACAACTCTTTAAAATGATGAAAGGCTTCCAGATTGTCTTTAAAACTGTTGGATTTGGCAGATCGCGAGAAGCTAAGTTTGTGGACTTACCAATGTTCAAGGAAGGAGACTAAGACCCTAGAGAATGGTTGGAAAGGTATAACTATGCTGGAGATGCGAATGGAATTTCTGATAGATGACGCCTTACATTAGTCCCTTTATTTCTAAAAGGATCAGCCCTTACTTGGTATAACAAAACTAAAAATGAAAAAGATTTGCGATATTGGGATAATTCTTGCGATCGACAACATAAACACCGATCTTTCGTTTACCACTTCTTGAAGCATTATTGTATAACACATAGAAGAACTCAATGGCGTTCCGCACTTAGACGATGTAAGCAATGCTCTGGACAATCCGTAGAAGATTATGCCACAGATATTGAATCATTATACCTCAAACTTGATCCAGATTATAATACACCAGAAGATAAAAAAATTGAACAGTTCTTACAAGGACTTTGACCTGAATTTTTAATCGCAATAGCTACTGCTGCACCTCGTGATTTAGAAGAGGCAATTGATCGAGCTCGAGCTGTTGAAGCTGTTCTCTCTAAAGATAGTATCCTATCAGGGTATTCCCTCAGCAAAACCTATTTGAATCAACATGACGAAGAAACAGAATGAGAAAAGATTTCTAACATGCAACAATTGATTAAGGAAAATAATGAAAAACTGATAAAGGAAGTCAAACAACTATTAAATACTACTACCACCAACCCACGAAATGATGATCACAGCCACCCAGCACACAATAATGCCAATTGGAGAAATAGTAACTACAATGGTAATCAAGTCTGTTATAGTTGTAACCGACCTGGACACATCACTAAAAACTGTAGAGTGCGAAATAGTCAAGGTGGTAGTCAAAATAAATTTCAACAGAATAGGAATAATACATACCAGAATGAAAATAGGTGTTTTACTTGCAAGCGAAGAGGACACATGGCAAAAAATTGTAATACCATTCCTACTAGACCCTGCCCACATTGCCACCAGCTTGGACATTAGAGAAATTTATGTCTAACAAAACTAGCATCAAATTTCCATAATAGCCAACCACAAGCTGGTCAAACAAGTCAACGAGCTGCTTTATCACAAGGAAGTCCAATATACAATACTCCAAATACGTTTTTACCACCACCTCCTCCACAACCTTCTATGACGTTCCCTTTTAATAATGCCTTTACCACCACTAGTAACTCTTCTAATCTAACGAATCAGTCTTTAAACTACTAAGAGTACCTCTCGAGGGTGAGAGTACTAGTTATTATTTAAATCTCTCGAATGAAATTGATGTCCCTAAAGCTGTAGAAGCTGTGTATTGTTATGCCTTTGTAGATGATAAACCTATTTATTTGATCCTAGATTCAGGATCTGCTGGAAGCGTCATATCAAAAAGTTTTTTACAACAATTAAATAGAAAAATTGAAGGCACATCAATGATTACTATGATTAATATATAAGGAGGATGCTCACAACCATTGGGAAAAGTCACTAATATCCCAATCCAAATTAATGATGTAGAAATCCCCATTGATGTTGATATAACAGAATCTAATGATTACTATATTGTAGCTGGAAACGATTGGTTAACAAAATGTCGAGGACGACTTTATTGGGACTGTCAGAAATTTATTTTTTGATGGAATCAAAAAGAACATCAGGTTCCGATAACCTGTTGGGAAAAACCTCAGTTCGATAAGTTTCGACAACCTACTCCAATTGTTGTAGACTCGATGAATGACGAATATGAAGATGAAAATTTGACAACGCAACGGCATTATATGATATTAGGGGATAATGAAGAAGAACCTATCTTAGCCATAAGTAACTCTAAACAAGTAATAGTCCAAAAGCAAACTTATTCACCACAATATTTTGAAAGTCTTAACCAAAAATTTAAATGTCAACTGCCTGAAAATTCAAAATGGAAATACCACTGGCAAGGCCCAAGAAGTAGATGTTGGTGTCATAAACAACTTGACCAAGCTGAAGATACCTGTTCATTATGCCAAAAGGAATGGGAACATTGGTAATTATTACAAAATATTCCTGAAGAAGAATCGGCTAAGGTCAACTCATATACATATCTAGATCAAAAACAACAGAAAGAGTTACAACAGTTTTTACAAAGCAATACTAAGGCGTTTGCTACTGATTTATTACAATTAGGTCATACCGCCATTGAAAAATATCATATACCGATAGAAAACCCTCTTCCCATACGACAACGAGCATACCGAGTTGCACCTTTAGAACAGGAATTCATTAAGGAAGAAATTAATCGAATGTTGAAATA
>CAJVPP010003019.1:0-12836 GCA_910592005.1 Funneliformis mosseae
ATATATTAAACTATATTTTTTATATAATAATTATATTATTAACATTAATATTTTATTTTTTATTAAAAAATTAATATGTTCGCAGGCAAATTTGCCTGCTCTACAGTTTAAGAAATAATAAAGTCTCTTAAAAGGCTAAGTATAATTTTACTTTAGCTAAAATGAATGATTAGCTTGAAAGATAAATATTGCATCTATTATATAAATTTTATTTTATATATATCTTACGAGTAAGATTACTAAATGAAACCTAAAAATCTTATAAGTCGTCTAAATAAAAAAGATAAAATTTAGCAAAATTATATTAAAACCTTATTAAAAAATCTGTAAAATTATAGTTTAAACGTTTTGTCAAATCTAAAATGAGTTTAGACAAGCAACCTTATTCACAAGTAAATTTTAATACTATTACTATTTCTAATAAAATTTATCAAGTTAATATTATTTATTTGCCTTATAATAAAGTTGAATATATTACCTATCTTTTTTATCTTAATGTAGTAGATATAGCTTCAAGATATAAAGTATCTATTCTATTAGTGTTAAGAGTATTAAAAATAGAAAAGGTATCTTAACTTTATCTATTATTGCTAAAAATTTTATAATGATCCTGAGTATTCTCTAATATAACTGAAATTATTGATTTTAGATAAGGATTTAGAGTTTAAAAGTAAATGTAATAAGATATTAAAAGAACATGATACAAAATTTCAGAAAGTTAAATTTAAGCATTTTGTAGATATTGTTGAAAGATATAATTAAACTTTAGTTGAGAAATTATTTAACCCTCAAAACATATATAAATTATTAATATTATATTTATTTAAAATATTTCGCATTTGAATGAAAAATTTTCCTATTATTGTTAATAATAAAAATAATTTTATAATCCACTTATTTGATATTTCTTTCGCAGATGTTATAAAAAAGAAAAGGATTTATTAAACCTTTTAAACCTCAAAATAGACCTATAAATATGATAAAAAAAGATTATTTTATAACAATTTTGTTATATATTTGCTTGATCTGAGTGAGTTTAAGGGTAAGAAAAAACATGCTACTGATATGAATTGGTCTTCTAAGATTTATCAAATCTGTGAATATTTAGTGTAAAAAAAATCAGCTTATTTTATATTGGCTGGTAGATGAAAAAGGTAATAATTCTGAAAGATCTTTTATAAGAGAAGAACTTCAAATTGTTTTTCATGATGTTAAGTATCCACTTCAGTGATGCTTGCAATTAAATTTTATTTAGCTTCATCTGCAATTAGCTCTTCTATTATTTTGTTAATTTCTTCTTTAGACATAAGACGTTCTTCTTTGAACAAAATATAGAAAAGGTTGTATAAGTTTTTAATACTAATAAGAAGTTCTTTTTTACTTTAATACTATTTCTGATTTCTACTCATTTTTCTTTTATAGACATCTTTATTTGAAAATAACATTATAACAGTTGATTTTATATACTTATTAAGAATTTTTTCTTGACATAAAATTTTTGCATAACTAGTATATTCAGTAACTAGCTTATTATCTTTTTTATAGTAAATGTGTAAGACCTCTTTTATTATCTTAAGTTGTGTTTCCTCAATGCTTTTTAATAAATATTTTTCATAATAAAAAATATTTAATTTTTTAATATTTTGTAAATTTATATAAAATCAATAGATTTCATTAAAAGAAAATTTGGTTATAGCTAAACAAACCAATAAAGATTGATAATTTAGCAATTTAAGTCCTTTTATCTTAATAATACTAAACTTGTAATACTGTCAATTTGAATATTAAATATCAAAAAACATATTAATTCAAATTGTATTTTTCTATTACTATTCGGTAAAGAATCTAAAAATTAATAATTAGTAAATTATAAACAATTTAATCAAGAAATTCTTAAAAAAAAATTTATTTAATATTCTATTTATGCATTTAAAAGAAAAATACCAAAACGCATATAACAGACTATAATTTATTGAACAATCATAGAAATGGAGAAAAAAGAGAAGATTTGGTATAATTTTGCTATGCTTGTGAAACAGTGATATATATAATGAAATTAACTTCATAAAAACAAAAGTTCCAAAGCATAAGATATCATAAATTTTATTTTTTTATGTCTTTATGTCTATTTGTTATACATATAATGATATGCTGTTTATTCTAGAATAATTGTTTTCAATAGAAATGTTCTTTAATTAGCTAAATTATCCTATACAGTCTTCTTCCTCCTAATTGATTAGTAAGACCATAATAGATGAAATTCGGAAAACGATTGAAGGGAATATAACTAAACTTATGTCAAACTCTTATATGTTATGTTTCTGAAGCATTTCAACTGGCCAGCCAATTTACAATAAAAGTACTTTTCATTTTTTAAATGCGTTTCGCCTAGTGATTTTGTAACCAATGTTTGCCTTGTTTCACAGCCACAATCAACTGTGGTAGCGTCGATAAAAATAAAATTTTATTTATATACTGATCGCAATACATGTACGCTAACATACTATATCTGCCATCCCACAAAAGTGACTACATGAATCAGTTAAGTATTAATTACAATTATGAAAAAATAGCTAGTATTGTTACATCAATAAAAAAACATCCTAATCCGGTTGCTCACCCGAAACCCAGCGTAATTATTATTTATAATGACATTAATAACATTCGCACTTTGTGAAAAGGAGGGAAGTTAACCCTAGAAACCGCAGGTGTTTCTACAGAAGGTGTTACTGGTCTTGACACCTCAGGCGAATCCTCGGACTGTACAACAACTGATGATCCCTCAGGTGAGTTATCAGAGGTAACTGATCGCTCAGAAAGGAACTTGATCGTTCACCCGTTTCTAGAAATTGTTGAGGTTGAGGGTACCATAGACGCCTCTACATGTGGTGTTGATGTTGCTGAATTCGCCCTGCTTAACCTCCTAACGTTCTCATTATGTGTTCGTTCGAATGGTAGTTCTAACAAAATTAAAATAGGATGATGTTAATAATAATTTATTTTGATGGAGGGCATCCACTTCCCAAGAGCATAGTTACCAGGCTTTAACCAAAACTCGGTAGAAAACTCCTCATAAAGCCTTCTCCAATTAAACTCTTTTTTTTCCCACCGCCTCTATACATTAGTGCCGTCTAATAAAATAATAAAAGTATATTTGCCAGCCAGATTCTTCGTAGAGTCCAAGCAAGTACTACTTACTTTAAATGTTCGTGAATTTCTTACGACAAAAAAAAGGAAAAATCTTTAATTATGCGTTAAGCAATGACTTTTTTAAATGAGGTGAAGTGGAATATTGTAATAATTTATTTTTTTTTTGCCTCAATTGCTAATCCCGAATTTACACTGCAGATTCTAATCTTAGGAAAGTTCTCTTGCAGAACTTAGATAAAGTTGAAATCTTTTCCAAACTCATAAGTTAGAAAATTATATCGTAGAAAATTATCTCCGGTAGGTGTATCAAAGAAAACCTCAGTTCGCTTCTCATCATGTGTAAGTGTCTTGCTGTAAGATAGTCTCGTGTTTTTCATGTACAATTTGCGGAGAAATCGAATAAAAAAAAAAATCTATTAGTATCTTATTTAAATAAAAGCTAGTTAAACAATTTATGGGTGAGCTATTCTCACTCATAAGCCGGCCATTACTCATAATGACTCGCCATCACTGGCTTCCGACAGAATCAGTCTGCCGCAGACACTTTGGGTGACAAATAACCCCATAACAATTCTGTGCAATAAAATCTAGCCGGCCAATATAATATAATGACTCGCCATTACTGGCTTCCGACAGAATAAGTCTGCCGCAGACGCTTCTTTTACGCTTAACAGAAATGTTGATATATTCAGAAAGAAAATATTTATTAAACTTACTTGATTGAAATGAGAGATTAAGAGTGTCAAAATGTACCAGGGGTTTAGGTTTTAAATTTGCTCTTTTAAGAAAGGCGTACATGTTCTCACGTGATCTTGTGTAAATGGAAATGGAATATAATACGCGTCTGACGTGAATTTTCAACTACGTAAGTAATAATGCAAAACAATTCAAAGAGAACGGTTACCAGTACGAAAGAAAAAAATTTAAGATGGATGCTCAATTCTCCTGATCCGAGCCCTCTTGCCTTTTTTAGATTCACTTTTCCTATGCATCGAGCTCGGGCTTTTGAGGTTTATGGTAGAATCTTAGAATCAGCCTTGAATCTCTGTCAAGATGATGTGAAAGAAAGATTACAGAGAGCGAATGAAAAGTTTAACGTAGGCTTATTTTTTAATTTTATATACTGTTTCAATAGTTTATAAATATGTTATTCCTGCTAAATAGGCTGAAATTCAAAAAGACTGGGAGTTGTGGTTAGAAGAAAGAAAAGCGGTATGTATGATCAGACTTCATCTACTTTATTATGTAAGTTAATATTTATGTTTACGCTCCCAGATTCTAGTAAGCCGTTCGATCCAAAACACCAATATGGCTGTGCAAAATAGGTTTAACATACGCATAAAAAATCAGGTTAGTGATAAATTTAATTTGATTTGACATTCATCGTACTTTAATGAGATTTCGGAAAATCTTTATTGCAGGGCACACTGGCAACAACGCAAACGACGTTTAATAATTCTACAATACTTGATTTAGACGATGAAGAAGAAGAAGAGAAGTGTGCAGATGAGAAGGAGGAATTTAGTGTGAATAATCATAAAGATGAAGATAAAGATGAAGCCGATAAAGATGAGGACGATAAAGATGATGTCGATATAGATGAGGACGATAAAGATGAAGACAGTGGCTCATTTGCTACAATGAATGATGATATCCTCGTCCCAGATGAAGACTTCAAATTTGTTGAAAGACATGAACCGGAAACTATAGGTCGGACCAAACGATGGATTTTATCAAGTGGGACCGATGTGGGTCAAGTGTTGACCTCTTATTTATACCTAATTCCTGAATCACAAAAATGCGTCAAGTGAGTTTTTTCACTAGTGATTGCATCTTTTAACAATGCTCATATTTCATGGACTTTTTCTGTTAAATAGTCCTGTTTACTGGGGAATCCTCGATCTCACCGGGACTCATTCAGAAACAAAACAACTCTTCTCTACGGAAGATTGGACTGAGATGTTGAAAAGTTTCGAAGACGAAATAGAAACTATTGAAGAAGATATACCTGACGTTGTATATTTGTTTTTCGATGAAATTGAGCAGGTAACTAATGATGATCGATGTTCTATTACATTCAGATTTTGCTCATGTTATTCATTCGTTTCAGATAATAAAGAATAATGAGAAGAGTGAGGATATTGTAACGGAAATTGACGGGATTTCTTCGCAGAAAATAGAAGCAAAGCACGAGATCACACTCGGTGAACAAGATAAAGCCTATATGAATGAAATCAAGAGAGCAGTCTTGACATAGTAAGTGAGATAAAGTATGGACTTTTTGTCTTGTTACAGTTTGAATTTCACTTTGGACACTTTTTCATAGTGCGGAAAACCTGGCCGATGTTGATCTGCCGATTTCGGAGACTGCTTTTGATAATTCATTTACAAACATGCTCACAAGAAGATTTCTCGACAAGACCGAATTGAAAATGGACTCGTAAGTTGAAGAAATTATAATTGCATGATCGTTTTGTTCATCAATCCCTTTCATATTCACACACGTATTTCTTTAGGGGAGAGATCTGTTCCTGGGCTTCGGCTCGACGACGTAACGAAGGTCGCTCAATTACACTCCGTGCCCGGGTGGGGCAAAAATGTGACTTTCGAGGAACGTTAAAACACAGTATAAATAAATTAGAAGCGATAACAGGCCTCCGAAGTGGTGGTCTCCCAGAACCACATCGTAAAAAAATTTTTTCGGATTTCCTCGACTTATCCATAACGATGAGGGATATTCTCCACGCATTTTTCAACTCTAATGCAAACGCCTCGGATGAAGATTTGCATAAAATATTTGTTCTCGGAGTCCAGTCATGGGGTAAGTAGATAGTTGACACAAACTAAGCTTTATTCATAAATACTTACATATATTTTTTGTTTCAAAGGCTGGACACATCAGATCCTTGCTATGGATTGCAAAGGGACAAACATTTGTAGGTATGGGAAGTTGTGCACAACAACCTTGCCCAATTCTATAAGAACACTTGCATGTCTAGAAAAGTTTTACGTAGAAATGAAAAATGTTAAGGTAATTTTTGGTTTATCATGTTACTGCTTTATAAATTTGTATAATGCAATTTTTTACGCGATTATAGTCTACCCTCAACTCCATATGCAATAAAGCAAAT
The DNA here is from genome assembly GCA_910592005.1 of Funneliformis mosseae. Lineage (NCBI taxonomy): Eukaryota > Fungi > Glomeromycota > Glomeromycetes > Glomerales > Glomeraceae > Funneliformis > Funneliformis mosseae. The sequence continues at coordinate 6,282 of CAJVPP010003019.1, forward strand.
GACATCGCTTTATCCCATGCTCGAGCACATAGAAGAAAGCGAAAGGAAAAGGACCGAGAAGAACATTCCAATATTGAGGTTGGGGGCTGTTTTGGCAAAATTACTGGAACACCTCTCTCGAAAAAATCACGAATATTCAAACATGGTTTCCTAATTTAACTTTTTAAGTCTATTGAATTCACATCGAGTTATTTCAAAATTGACTGCCTTAGCTTAAGAAGAAAAAAAAGCGCAAATATGGTTCACGTCATCTATGCTCATTAATCATTCCGAAATTTAAAAATTTACTAACATAGTCACATTCCCTAATTTGATTGGTTAAGGCCTGATTCGTGTATGATCGGCAGAAAATTACTATATAAGTTTAGAGTGAAATTATAATAAAAAATTAAGATCGGCAAAGTGTTACAAATATAAAAAAATCTTAATATATATTAAAAATCGCATGATGAAAATCTTTAAATGCTAAGTAAAATATCGAATATGATGAATTTTTAAACAAAAAATAATTTTATATATTTTCTTTTACTTTTAATTCATGCATTGCCATAATTTTTTTCCATTTTCGTGAAAAACCAGTAATCCAATTCTGAATAGTAGAAACTTTAGATATATCATTTTCATCCAATTCTTCAGATTGAGAGCGTTGTATAAGTTTAGTGAATATTTCTTGCAATTCATTAATAAAGGGACAAAAATTTATGATTTTGATTAGCTGTTCCGATATGAAACATATTTTCCAATAAAGATTTTATATTTCTTGATATTCATTTTCATGGTTATTGTTTATAATTCTTGCTATTTGATTTTAAAATCCATTCAGATATTTAATTAATACAATCAATATATGAATGGATTTATTTTATATAAAATATTTATTACCTTTATATATTCAAATTTATTGTATTATTAATAATTGTATTTGAATTCAAAATATATTATTTATTAGTCTTTATTTATAAATATACATATAAAAAATTTTTCAATGTAAATTTATTCATACTAATTTTACTAATTTATAATAAATAAATAAAATAGCATTAGTATGTAATTTAATTATCTAAAATATATAAAAATAAATAAAATTTATTTATTACTTTAGTAATAATTAGCAACATTTACTTTTTAGACGATTTTGTATGAGTAGAATAATGCAAATTAGATTTGTTATATATTTTTGTTTTTAATTTTTTTTAATTTAAATAGGTAAACATTTTTTCCATTCTCCAATTCTAGGTAAAATTCTAGCATATATAGATTCTATATCCTCTTCTTGATCTAATCATATCTATTCATGAAAATTTTAATTTTAATTATTGTCTTAATTTTTCATTTTTTATAAAAATATAAATAATATTACTATAATTGAAAGTTATTATTCAATAAAATTTTCAAATATCTTGATTACAATTTAGTAATAAATTAGAAACTTTTGTTCCAGTAATATTATGTTTAACTATTTCTATATTATTACCTAATTTAATTATATTTTCCAATTTAATATATCATTTTATTGCTTGTGATATCTAATAAAATATTAAAAATACAAATTTTAAATAAATTATAAAAATAAATTTTTATAAAATTTTTGATTACTTGTGTATGATGAAAATCTATTAAAGTTTTAGCTTTATTGACTTCTAAAAATATCTATTTTGAGGAATAATATTGTATTATTCTTTCTAATAATTTATTATTAATATTAATTTTTTTCAATAGTAACGAGAATTATTATCTAATATTATTATTATTCATTTTAGCTTAAGATTAAAAGTTTTAAAATGGTATAAAGAGAAGATATTATAAACAAATATCTTATCCAGTATTATCACTCTAATTAGTGCTCCAAAACTGGTTTACAATCTTCAGTTTTAATCCATTTTATTTAGTAACCAGTTTTAAAATAATTTTAAAAATCTAATAACCAGTTTTCAATATAAAAATCAGTTTTAAAACTCAAATTGGTTTATTTTAAAGATTTAATTTTTAAACTTAAATATTTATTTAAAATAAAAAAATATATTATAATATATTTAAATTAATTTTTTATATTAAAATTTGTGAATCGTAATACAATCAATATAAAGTAAATCAATATCATTTTATTCTTTGTTTAATTTTCATTTCAAAAAATAGATGAAACTAATAATAAACGTAAAAGAGAAAACTCAAGTATTATTTGGGACTACTATTTTGAGAAGTATAATAAAGAGAAAAACAGTTATATCTTGTTTATCAAGTATGTAAAAATAAAAGTATTATAAAATGTTATAAGTGAATAAAAGGTACTTCGACTATTACTGCTTAAAGACATCTTTGAAGAGATCATAGAATTGATAAAAATCATTCAGAAGAGCCAGTTAATACAGATGGTAATATTAGAATAATAATGAAATATATTACTATAAAGCGTCAATTATCTTTGGAACAGTCTTTTATAACTTTTATTATTGTTGATTATCAACCATTAAATATTCTTCGGAATGATGCATTTTGAAATATGCTTCATGAATTTGAACTAGAATTTAAAATACCAACTGAAAAAAAAGCAAAGAATGATATGCAATAGTTATAATTGAACAAAAGAAAATCTTAAGGAATTATTAAAATCTAATGCAAATAGCATTAATATTACAATAGATCTTTGGACTTATCATCAAAATAATGGTTATATTAGTATAACAATTTTATGGTTAGACTAAAAAATAAAATTACACGAAGTATTGATTAGTATAGAATTATTATCTAATTCATATACATCTGAAATATTAAAAATTGCTTAAATAATATTCTTAAAAATTGGAATTTAAAAGATAAGTGTTTTGCAGCTACAATAGATAATAGCCCAAATGTCAAAAATGCAATTTCTTTAATGAATAATATTGAAAATATAGGTTGTGCTGCACATACATTATATTTTACTATTACAAAAAGTTTAGCATTAATAAAGAAATTTATTAAAAGAATTAATAATCTTATTCTTTTCTTTTACTTTGAGTCTAAAACAAATAAAATGATTAAAAGAAGCATAAGAAAATTAAGGATATTCAAAAATACTTGAAATAATTCAAAATATACATATATGATAGAATCGTTTATATTTTGTATGAATAAGATTATTAGAATTAAAGGTTGCTATAAAATGGCTTAAAAATACATTACATTTAGCTTATATAAAAGATGATAAAGACGATAGTAATTATTTAAAATTAATATCACTTACGGAGTCAAAGTAGATGTAAGTATTAATAATTATTTGTCAAAAAATGTTAATTAATGTTAATTAAAACTTATTTTAATGAAATAATTTTTAATTTTTTAAGTTTATTACAAGATTTAGTAAATCTTTTAAAACTATTTTTAGATGTTATGAGCCTTTTATCTGGTTCAAATACTCTATCCTAAATTTTGTGTATCTAATAATACATTACTTAATAAGCAAGTTTACTTTTAAAAATAGAGAATCTGAAAATGACTTATTTGATTTAATTTACAATCCTATACAAGCTAATAAAATTAAATATAAAGATAATAGAGATAATTGCAAAATATAAAATTTTATTGCTTATAATTTTAACTGTATTGTAAATATTAATTTTAAAATTTATTTATTATAATTAAGGTATTGTTACAAATAAAATTAGTAATCAAGAAAATGAAATAGATTCAGATTATGAATTATTACGAAATTCTATAATTGAATTAAGACTTGTTAAAATTCTATTAAGAGGTTTAAGAAGAAAAAAGAGAGGATAGAGAAGAAGATATAGAAGAATAAGAATTAATAATACAAAAAGTAGACGAAGAATAAATGCAGATTCTAGATTTTGAAATTGATAACTTATTAAAAATCCAGTTATTATTACAGGTCTTTTAAAAAAGGTATAAGTTTCTATTTACTTATATATGAAAGAACATTAGCAAGTACTTAAACTAATAGGAATAATAGCAGCAATTATAAATTCTTAATTAAAAAGTCTCAAGTTTGTTAGTGACAATACTATCAAATTTCAAACAATTGAAAAATTACGTGACCTTTACTTTGATAAGCAATTAGCAAATGAATTTGATCCTTTAGATTCTACTGATAATACTAATATCAGATAGAGTACAACTACATTTTTATGTCAACAATTGCTAACATGAGTATAGATAAGAGACGAAACCCCTTAATAACAATCGAAACTTAAACAAAACTATAATAAAATCATAATAAGGGATACAACAAAACCCATTCAATATGACAAAAGCCAAAACTGTTGAAACTATATTAAAAACATAGAAAAGAGTATAACGAAATTATTTTGAGGAGGTTTCGGCAGACATCTATAAACATGAGAAGAAAAATAAAAACTATTCATCAAATTCTATTATTATTGCACTTTTTGATGATAATATTAATAATGATAATATTGAGAATAATAAAGTTGATACTTACTTGAATTTATAAATATCAAAAAATATGATTCTCTTAACTGGTAAAAGGAAAATTCAAAAAAAATTTCCTTTATTAATACAAATTGCATATAAATACTTATTAATATCAGCTACTTTAGTATCTAGTAAAAGACTTTTTTCAGATGCTAGATTGCATATTACAGTATGTCGCAACTATTTAAATCTAGAATTAATTGAACAGCTTTTATTTTTAAAAAAAATATAGCTTTATTTCTGATTTTTCTTCAGCTGAATAGTTAGTATAATACACTAAATTCAAAGGCAATTTGTATAAAATTTTATATACAGAAAATTTTACATTAATTTAATAAAATAATAATATATACAAAGAAAATAATACAAATAATATTTTTTTTCAAATTTATTTATTTTTTATTTATATTTAATGATATAAATATATAAATAAAAATTAATTTAAAATATATGCATTAATTCATTAACAAATATTAAAGATGAGTTCACAATTGATTCTAAATCTGCAATATTGCAGACTTTAAAGTTGAATTTTGGATAGTAATCTATATTCTTAATGAAAATTTATAAAAAAAAAGAAAAACTGTTAATATATATTTTTAAAAATGAAACTAACCCACCCATCAAAATTAATTTTCCAGAAAACTTAAGACTAAAATATACAAAAAATAATACAAAAATAAGTAGTAAATATTCATTTTATATTAAAAAATTAACAAATTGGATTTACTTCAATCTAAGATTCTGAATTAGTCTAAAAAGTAAATTAATATTAGTTTTTTTAAAATTAAAAAATATTTTAATATTTCTTATTAGATCTTACTTCTAATCTAATTTTAACTCAAGGTATTAAAGATTTGAACAATTTTTATAAAGATAAATTAAAGCTAATATAAGTGACTTTTTTTAAAAAAATTAAAAATTCACCATTAAAACTTACCTCTAATCTGATTAAAACTCAAGCTTTCAAGAATTTTTATTATTTTACAAAGGTAAGAGTAAATATTAATTTTATTAAAAAAAAAATATTAATTATTTCATTAGGACTTAGTTATAATCTAAGATTCTATTATTTATAGTTTCTGAATTGATTCTACAAAGGTAAGTTTTTAATTTTATTTTAAAAAATTAAAAAAAAATTTAAAAGACAAATTTTTTTAATTAGACTTACCTCTGATTCAAAATTTAAGAATTAAAATCATTCTACAAAGGTAAATTGATATAATTTTTTTAAAGTTTAAAAAAAATTTAATTAATAAATTTTTTCATTAGAGTATACCTATAATAAGATTTTAAGGATCTATTCTATAAAAATAAGTTTAGCGTTAGTTTTTTAAAAATTATAAAAAAAAGATATTAACAAATCATTCTACTATATAGATTTACCTCTAATAAAAGATACTAAATAGTGAAAGGGGGTTATTTAACTTTAGAAACTGCTCTATATATGAGTAATATAGTCAGACTCTGGATCTAAACGGATTCCAGTAAGTATCTGTAATTTTTTTTTAAAAATAAAAAATAAAAAAACATTAACTAATAATTTAAAAAATTAGGATTACCTTTAATCAATCCTAAAATTTAAAGATTTTGGACTATTTCTCCATCGCTCTTAGCTGAATGACAAAAATACTGCTAATAAATCAAAACTAATGGTATACTTAAAAAAAAAACAGAAGGAGTTAAACTCTCCTAAAATAAGCCAGTTAACCACTTAACTTTCTCTGCATCTGAATTGTAGCAAATTATTTGTCAGTTTTAGTAAGATTTTAACTTGTCTTAAGGGTTAAATAGTAGCTAAACGAGATATTGCTTCTCAAGTTTTACCTCAGGTGAAAATTAAAATTTTTCTGACCGTTAGTTTAGCTACTCAGGCCTCATATCATTATTAGCAAATAGCTTTAACTTCTCTAAACTGCACCCTTGACCAAGTAGCGATCGTATTAGCCTAATATGACCACTGCGACTAAAATCATCCTTTGGCTTCTTTACAAAAAACTGCTGATAGTTGAAATTAGATACCACTATTCTCTTATCCCAAAAAAGCATTATTACGTTAGTTTCGTAACTTCAAATAAAATCTCAAAGGGTAAATAAAACTAAGATAATTACTCAAGAAATTAC
>CAJVPP010003020.1:0-12832 GCA_910592005.1 Funneliformis mosseae
ACAACCTGTTGATCAATCCATTTCATTAAAAGTATACATAAAAATCCTTAACCAGGATTTAATACAAATTCAAAAAGTCTGACAATTACTTCAATAACTAATTGCCTCTCTAGTACCCTCTGCAACTAGTTTATTAACCATTCCAGTTACCACTCCTCCACCAGAAGCAATAATGGCAGCTACTGGTAAACAAATAAGATTAGCTCTTGAAGGAATCTTTGGAGTAGATAGAGCTTAGTTGAATGCATTAGGACAGGCTGAACGAACTACAGCAAAGGTTGATTACTTTTGCAGCACTGAAGCTAAAGATCTGGTAGAATAGCTTGCTACTTTTGAAAAAGCTACCACTATTAACTGATGGATCGATGCTGCAAGAAAGAAAGCTATAGCTGGAGGATACTTGAAAGGAGCTGTAGCAGATTGGTTTGAAGAAAATGCCGTGACTATGGGAGATAATTAGACCACAACCTCTAATGGCAGAAATAATTTTGTAGATATGTTCAACATCCAATTTATCAATGAAACCCGAAAAAATTAATGGTACTAAGGGTTAACTTCCCTATGACAACATTCAGATGAATTGATAGATTCCTACGCCAATAAATTCCAAAAATTAGTAAAAAGAGTAGGTTTAACTGATAATGCTCAACAAAAATGAATATTCCTTATGGAATTAAACCCAGCATATACCCTAATGGTGTATACACAAAACTTGAACGATTTGACTATCACAGTAAATGCCACTAGGAATATTGAAATTGGTTATAATTTCACTACCAAAAAAATACCAAGGAACTCGAGTATAACTCCCTTTACATCTGCCTTTATTTCACTAAAACCTGCTTCAGTTATTAGTACTGAAATAGATAAACTCACAAAGAAATTGAAACAACTTACAATTAACTACGCTAATTTATCCTCTGCAATGTTAGCTCGATTACAGGCTCTAAAGAGAAGAAATGGACCTAATGAAACTACTTATAGGTCTTAGAACATCAGACCAAATACAAATACTTATCAATCTCAAAATACTAGACCTAGTGATTTTACCTGTTACAACTGTAATGCTTCAGGACATATGACGAGAAATTGTATTCAACTGCGATGATATCGCCAAGATAATCATAGACCTAATTTAGCAAAACTAGAGAAAATGCATTTGACTGATCAGTATACTGATGAAGAATACGTTAATTACGATTATAAAATGGACGAAAATGAAAAATATGAAGTTTACCTGAATACCCGATTAAGACCGTATCCTGATAATCTAACGTCAAAGAATCAAAGAATCAAATTTGTAGAGTCTCAAAGGGAAGAAAATCTTAGAAGGTTTCCCAAATCAACAGTTGGATCAAATCTTGCAGAAGAATTCGCGTAACTGAATCTAACTCTAATACAACTCAAAGTTCTAAATAATCCTAAAAATATAAAAGAAAATTAATGCTGACTCCGATTGAACAACTAACAGAGTTCAATGTTGCAACTTACCTCTAGAACCTTCTATGTGGGTTATCAGTTAGACAAACTGCTCACGCCATTTCAAATTATCATTCCAGTTTAGCTAGGGCTGTGAGGAGATCTAGAGAAAAAGCTTCTGAAGAGTCCAAAGAAGCTAATTTGGCTGAAAGCGATGACGAGCCTACTTTTGCAACTAAATGTACTCTACGAATCAGAAGAAAAGCTCAAACCACTATAATTGATAGTGGCGTAGCCACGAGCATTATTACAAAAGTTTTGTTAAATCAGTTAGGATATGAAATCAATCAAGCCTTGAAGATGATTGTAGTTACAGCCAACAGAGCTAGGACTCACTCTTTAGGAATCGTAGACGATGTCCCCGTAGTAATAGGAAGAATTGAAATTCCAACTTTCTTTCAAGTTTTAGAATCCAGAGACGAAATCTTGATATTAGGTAATGATTGGCTTCAAAATTCAAATGCCAACATGGATTGGGAAAAATCCACCTTGACTATTAGGAAAGATCAAACCATCATTCGAATCCCAATTACCTTTACAAAAACCTCAAAAGTGGTAATTCACAATGTATCAGAAGAAATCTCAGAAGACGAATACGAAGAGGAATATCTCAAAGAAATGTTGATTTATTTCTCCGATTCTTCTGAAGAAGACTCAGCCGATTAAGGCAAGCTAGAATTTAACCTATAGATAAACTTCTACTCTCTAGAAAGTTTTGAAGCCAAAATGGAAGATGACGATGATGTCGACTCGATAAATGCCAACAAAATCCAGCCGTATTTTTAGCTGAAATCGTTCAAGATACGCCTACATCGATAAATCAAACTGGACCTCTTGATCATCATCAACAAAATCTCTTTCAAACCTTTTTAAACGACCATACTGATATCTGTGCTAAGAGTCAGACTAAGATTAGAAGAACGAATTTAATTAGATATTGGATTCTAATTGGCGATGCTGTGCCTATCACACAAACTCCATATCGAACTAATCTAAATAACCAAGAATTCCTTAAGAACGAAATAATAAAAATAGAAAAACAAGGGATAGTTCAAAAGTCCTCAAGCCTTTGGGCTTCGTCTGTAGTAATAGTAGATAAGAAAGGAGGCGACAAGAGGATTTGCATAGATTATCGCAAATTAAATGTAATTACAAAAGCTGATGCCTATCCTTTACCCCGAATTGATGATCTATTAGAAAGTTTTGAAGCTGCCCAATAGTTTACTATATTGGATCTGGCAAGTAGCTACTGGCAAGTAGCAATGGAAGAAGCAGATATAAAGAAAATAGCATTTATAACACCCTTCAGGCTATATGAATTTTTAGTAATGCCCTTTGGACTAAGCTATGCATCTGGAATATTTCAAAGGTTAATGAATAAAGTCTTACAAGACTTTCTTGAAGATTTTATCGCTATATATCTAAACAATGTTATAATCTATTCAAAAGGAAGTTTTGAAATGCATATAGATCATATATGCTAAGTATTCAAAGCTATTCGGAATGCAAACTTAAAAATTAAGTTAAAGAAGTACTATTTTTGCTTACCGAATATTCATTTCTTAGGACATGTAGTAGGATAAAATGGAATTCGTCCTGATCTCAAAAAGATAATTAAAGTTAAAAACTTCTCAAAGCTGATGAATCTTACTCAACTCTGTGCCGCTCTCAGATTATTTTCGTATTATTGAAAGTTTATAAAAGATTTTTCAAGGATTGCTCGACCCATGCTTACCTTATTAAAGAAAGATGAACCCTTCCTTTGGGGAGATAAGCAACAAATAGCATTCGATAGACTAGAGGAAATGTTAATTAAAGCTCTGATTCTAAGTTATCCCAATTTTAATAGACCCTTTATCATCTATACAGACACATCTGAGATAGGTTTAGGAGCTGTTCTCTCTCAAGAACAATCAGATGGAAAAGAACATGTTATTGCCTATGCAAGTCAGAGTTTGAACTTAGCTAAAAAAAATTATGCTATAACCGATCAAGAATGCCTAGTAGTAGTATGAGCCATAATACACTTTCAATATTATTTAAGCATAAAATCTTTCATACTTGTAACTGATCATTCGGCTCTAAAATGGTTACAAATCTTTAAATTACCTAAAAATCAAAGAGCAAGATAGGTAATGGAACTATAACAATATGAATTTATCATTAAACATAAACCTGGAAAGGCTAATGCAAATGCTAATACTCTATTACGAATATCTGATAAATCAGAAGTAATTTTCTTGAACTTTGAATCAGATGAGAAAACTGGCTATAATTCTTCTATTGAAAATAATTATACCATAGATAGTCCATCCAATTCTGAGGAAAATGATGAATATGAGACTGAATGGTTCATTTCAAATCTTTTAAATAGTCAGAACCAAATGTTAGAACGAACTTTTTAATGATTGGTTTAAGCCAATAATTACTACTGTAGGATACTAATCCCTACCTGAGGAAATGCAGAATATATACAAAACAAACATAAAAGTCAAACAAGTGATAGCAAAACAACCCATAACTAGTGGGGGATCTAGATGTAATTATTTCTGTGATATAGAAAACTATCACTTGCATACCTATTGCAAAGCTTGCAAGACAAATTTACCTTATAATACTATTGAGCACGAATGTATAATTGGATACAAATTAGGTCAAATCCAACCAGATATGGATTCAAGATACATAGATAATCAAGTATGGTAGAGTGAACTGATAAAAATCAAAGCACAATCATTAAAAATTCAGATGCAAGTGTTGCATAGAATACTCCAAAAACTTCCTTTTTACTCCACCCCTCTTGAGTATATTCAACCTGAGTTTCCTAAATTAGATTAAAATTTTTATTTTTTTTATTTATAATTTACTACCTATATTACTTAGGGTAAAAGCGAAAGTATATGCAGTATGACATACAGCCCATCATGGATATTAATCAATATAATTCTCACAGAATTAATAACTCCCAAAGCTATCAAACAATTTAAAAACTTTTGCATACCTTATACAATCCAAAATAATTATTTATATAGAAATGACAAAAGAAATTCTGAAAAGCTATTAAGGGTAATTAGAACTCATGAAATAGAAGCTATTTTATACATGATGCATAATAATCCAACAGCTAGACATTTTGCTACTGATATTATGTTCGACAAAATCAGAAAAAGATATTATTGACCTCAAATGTATGAAAATATTCATGCATATGTTAAAAGTTGTGACAAATGCCAAAGAAGAGGAAAACTAAGTAAATATGAAGATTTATATCCAATTGCAATACAAGCACCTTTCTATCAAATCGGAATTGACTTTGTAGGACCTCTACCTATAACAGACAAAGGAAACAAACATATTATAGTGGCCATTGATTATTTTACTAAATGGCCTGAGGCAAGGGCTATATCAGAAGCAACTGCTTCTCAGGTAGTTCAATTTGTCTATAAAGAAATTATTTGCAGACATGGATGCCCAATGAAGATATTAACTAACAAAGGAACCCACTTTAATAACCAAATGGTAAATGAATTGATGAATAAATTTAAGATAAAACATCTCCTATCGACTCCTTATCATCCTCAAACCAATGGTTTAGTGGAAAGATTTAATAAAACTCTATGTGAGTCTTTAGCCAAAACTGCCCAAGAAATTTCAAATTGAGATTTGCAAATTGCACCTACATTATTTGCATATCGAACTTCCAAACAATCAACAACTAAGATATCTCCCTTTTATTTAACATATGGAAGAGATGAATGATTATTCCTTGATGAACCAATTGAAGAAAATGTGACTCTAAATCAACATATAGAATCCTTAGTGAATGATTTACCGCAAATTAGGGGAAAAGCTAAAAACCATGTGGAAAAATCACAAGTAAATCAGAAAGATCGACATGATTGTAACCTAAAGAAGATCTTTCATTTTAAAATAAGGGACAAAGTTTTATATTACCATGCGACAAAAGAAAAGCAATAGTCTGGAAAACTAGAACCAAAATGGAAAGGACCATACTACATTCATCAAATTTTGTTAAATAGATCTTACAAAATAAGAGAAATGAATGGAAAAGTTTTACAAACACCTGTTAATAGAGATCTTTTAAAATAATATCATGACTGACAAAATTGGGAACCTCAAATAGTTATATAGTTCACCTATTCCTTTTTAACATTTATTTATTTTTTTATTATTTTTTATTATTTTATATTTTATTATTTTTTTTATTATGTTCTTAGAAGATTTCAAAAGTGATTTGGCAAGAAGAATCTCCAACAATCTTATCCCTACTATACCCTCTTATACAAATAACATGAAGTTGAAAAAGAAAATTGAAATAATATATTGTATGCTTAGAAGAGCCTCAATCCTTAAGGACCGTATATTAATGATAATAAATGCCTTCTATTTTGGACAATTATTAGAAAAAGAAACTTTTTTTCCAGCTCAACATACTTACTTTAAAGGCATGATTACCAAATATTATTATACTATATCAATATGAACCTATTTCATTTTTGAATTCCTAGGATCAGAACAAATTCAACATTCTCAATATCTAAGTCTTCCTGGAATATGCTCAATGAAAAAGAAAAATTATCAATCTCTAAGGGAAGAAGCAATGTTGATTTGGTTTGAAGGCCAAAATTTAGGGGAAAAAATTAAAACTGACAGAAATTGACAGACCAGTTATATATGACATATCTGCTAAATATGCCATATCTGTCAAAAAGGACAGACATAATATTTATTATATTTTTATTATTTATATTTTTATTATAATTTATATCATATTTAACATAATTAGTATATCTGTTAGCTCTGTTATTATTGTCAGTAGTATCATAAATACTATAGATTTTCTTAATTGTAATTTCCTATATAAAGGGTATGAAAATGCCTTGGAAAAAGGACAGATTCCAATAAGTTCTTAATATTGTATTTAAAATACATTTAATAACAATAATAAACACTTTTAACATTTTGCAAATATAAAACTTATAATTTATTTCTTGTTAACTAAATAAACTCTAATAAACAGCATGTCAAGTTGATTAAATTTAAGTCATAGCTATTGCTTCCTTAACTTTAAATCATAGTTAACTTATTTGATAGAAAGAGTAACGTTAATAGCGTATTAAATACTTCATAGCAGTATTCATTACAAATATTATAAATCTATCCAAATCTTATCTATATACGTAATGACCACTTTTCAGACATTTCATAAAGGATGTTTTTTTTATTCTGTCAAAATAAATTGCCTCAAATTTCTACCAGTAGGCTTTTTTATTATCTTTTAGATATAATAATAGTAAATTTGTTTTTGGATCAACACAATAAGAACTTATGCTAATATTATTTTTATTGGAAAAAAAGCTTTCAAATTTTTATTTTAGATATATAACTTCATTTTACAATAGGCTTGTTTTTCGCAAGATATCCTAGACCATTTATACAGCTATATTTTTTTGCAGCACAAACTAAATCATTTGAAATCTAAAAGAGGTAATATATTTAAATTAGTATTATACGTGAATGTAATAATAAACTTTTAAAAATAATTTGAAATTAAATATTACTTGCAATTCATGTTGAATTTTATTATGCCCAAAATTCTTTGCAATTATAAATAGAATTCGCTGCTTTTCATCTAACCCTTGCTTATTGATCTAAATTGCTTTATTAAAACTTTTTCAGAACTGATTAATAGTTACTTGTGACTGATCAATATTTTCTTCTAATTTCTTATTTTTAATCTTAGTTTTTGTATCTTATGAATTATAAGTAACATTCAGCAAATTTAAAGTATACAAGTATGATAGTATATTACAATTATTAGAACAATTCAAAAAACATATCTAAAATTTCAGCTAAGTAAAAATAATATTTTATTAGATTCTTTTGTATTTTTAATAATGTAATCATTACACAATTTAGAACAAATAACTAACCTTAAATTTTTTTATATGATGTTATATTAGTATAATTAACATTTCTCATCATTCTTTGCCAAAAACTCAATTCACAATCAGAAAATTTATAATTTAGTAAATATATTTGCTTAAGATAAGTAGTAAACTCTATAATACTTGTTTGTTATTTTTTCTATTTATCAAAAAATTGATACTAGTTAATTTTAGCGATAGCGATTCTCCATTTTAAATTTTGCTAAAATGCTTGTATCATTATCTGAATATTACCTCATTCTATTATATTACAAATTAGTCATTCTGTATTATTTTCTAATGCATCAATTATATCTTGATAATTAATCCCAAATAAAATTTTTCTGCTAATAATTTTTCAATATTCTTATTTTTTTCAAATCTCATTTGATGAAATATCACTATAATTTGCAACCAACCCCCATTTTGAAATATTTCAATATGATAATTCCTATTATTAATTTTTTGAATAAAAAGGCTTTATTTATTATAATATTTGTATGTAAAACTTAATTGATATCTAATAAAATTATCAGAATCATCGTCTAAAATACCTAACTTTATAATTAAAACTGAAAGTTTGTCAATTGATATTTTAAAAGAATAAAATATTATATCTGATATTAATTGTTTGATTATATATTCATTATCAAATCCCATAACTTTGGTCCTAAATATCGCATTCTAGTATTAAAATTTTTTTTGTAAGCTTTATTAATAACTTCAAACGCAGTTAAATAAATTTTTACTGTAATATCTGATTTACACACATAACCTGATCTAATATTATTATTTGTATTAATAATACAAATAATAAACTCTCTCTTATTAAGTTCTAAATGAACTATCATATTTAATCTTATGGATACGCTTATCTGTTTTTCTTCACCAGATATTTTTTAGTTAAAAAATGTCTACCAATTTATAGCATATAAGCCATAATAAAGCATTAGAATAAGATTACTAATAGAAATAAGTTGTATTTTAGATTTTTGTAAAGATATTAAAGCTTAATAGGTAAAGAAACTGAGATTTAAAAAATTTTAATTTTTAATATATTTTATTAACCATGAGATTTACTATTAAATTGTGATCAGATACTCTGATTGATTAGTGAATTAGTAATTAATCCATTCATAAATAGATTATGCAAGATAAATATCATAGCCTAATTGATATGTTACAAATAAACTTATATTCATCTTTGTTTTAATTAATTTAAATAATCGAAGATATTGTAAAACTGCAGTTAATTTTCATTTCAACTATTTGAAAGTTTGTCTTTATTAATTTTATTTTTGATTTTCTTTATTAATTTATCATCTGATAATAAATCTTTAGTATTAAGGTTTTTATTATTAGATCAGTAAAATTCTTGATTACTCTCATTTTCAGAAACTTGATTAAATTTATTTATGATAAATAAATTTTCATTTTTAAAAGTTGAATCAACTTTAAGTAATTCTTCAATTGATGCAACTTTAAAAAAATCAGTAATTTTTTTTTTTGTTTTGCGTCTTCTTTGAGTTTGAGAAGAATTTTCTAAATAATATAAAGGCTACTTTAATGAGATAATATTTTTTATACCATATATTAAAAGTTGAAAAATTTTTTTCGCATTATTATCTAACTCTTCTGTATACTAAAGTACTGAATCCTCATTACTATCAATACTTTTTATTTCTAATAATATTACAACCTCATATGTTTTGGTTATGTTTTTTAAGTAAGCTTGTTATTTTGATAAGGATAGCATTATAAAAATTGTAAAAATTAAAAAAAGTTGATCTTTTAAAAAAAAGAAACTGATCTTTCTTTTTCTTTAAAAAAATTTGATTTAAAAATAAAAAAAGAAATTCAGTTCTTTTAAAAAATTTTGATTCTTCTTTTTAAGATAAATTTGTTTTTTTTTTAAAAAAAAAAAAAAAATTTAGTCTTTTCTTTTTAAATCAGTTAATTATACTAAAAAAAAAGAAATGATTATAGTAACAAATTTTAGATGTATATATTAAAGAATACTAGTTTTTAATGTTTGATAACTTTTAATCAAATAAATGAATCAGAAAAACAAAACCATTTTTTTGTAGCTCAAGTATATACTTTAAAAAAATAGAAAGAAATTTTATAATTATAAATCAGTACATTTTATATAAAATCTTAAAGTTAATGTAAAAAGATTGATCATAACTAAGTGGTCTGAGCTATATAAAAATTAAAGTATAAATAATATTAAATTTGTATAAAATATAATAAAAAATTATATTAGTTAAATTGATTAATATCATTATAATAAATTTAATCAATATTATTATAATAAATTAATTAATATCATTATAGTAAAATTTAATTAACTAATTGATTAATATCAAATTTAAATTAAAAATTTTATATTTTATGATTTAATAATATATAATATCATTTAAGATATATTTTATAAAGAAAATACTAATTTTAATATTATAAAAAATTATTATTTTATTTAATAATAAAAATAATATATTTTTATATATAAAATTATTATAATTACATTATAAATTAGAGTTCTGAATGAATTAAGTCAAGTCGAGTTTAAAGATCAACTCTATTCGACTCATTTTTTTCAAATTAAGTCGAATTAAATTTATTTTATAAAATCTTTCAATTCAACTTGATTCAAGTTATATAAATTTTAAACTCGACTCAATTTAACTCAACTTGAGTTTAACTCAACTCAGTTTTGACTTGAATTTATTTGAGTTGAGTTAAATTCAAATCAAATTTCGAATCAAATTTAAATTAACTTATAAATATTTAAATATGAAAAAATTTATTTTAAATTATATGATATTATAAGTTTTATATATTATTTTATTTAAATCAAAATCATAAAAAAAATAAAAACAAAATAAAAAAACAAAAAAAAATTTTATTTTTTCTTTAAAATAGTTTGCCACTAAGATTTAAAATACATACACGCTCTAATTATTTCTGCTAATAAATTACATCTTTTTTGTGTAATTAGATCAGTTCCTTTAGAAAATGCTCTTTCTATCGAAACACTAGTAGCTTAAAAATAAATATAAATTAGATTAATTAAAAATTAAAATTATAAAAGTTTTATAAAATTTTAAATTTATTTACCTGGAATAGCTAAAAAACTTTATATATTGATGATCTACATAACCTTTCAAGCCACCCTCCTTTTTACAAAATACCCCCTGATCAAACTACCCGGGTATTTTGCAAATTTAAGGGTAGATTTGTAAAATACTCAGGGTGGTTTAATCAATGCTCTACAGTATTTCTTGTTGAATTCTCTTACTAAAATACGTGCTGCACATATTTGGCTGCTTTTCACTAGAGCTGAGATTCATATGTTTGGCAATAAGTGCATCTGGTGAAAAAGCAGCATGGCTTGATGCATTATCAAATACAAATAAGGCCTGGCATCTTAAAAAGCGTGCTTCAAATATGGGAATAGCATGTTCAATTACTTAGTTTACCAAATCTTCAGCCTTCTACCATCCATCATTATTTTTGCCTGAATTTATAATGACATAGGCCTCTTTAGGAAAATCATCTGATATCTGTGCTTCGTCAGAAAGTGCAAGACGGCTACAGACATCAATCAAAAAATTGCTAACATGAATTGAGTGACCATTGCCCTTTTTTTGTAAGGATTATTCTCCATTAGGAATCTAAAGACTCCGACTTCTATCATAAGCTGAGAAAATGCATTCATCGTGTGTAATAAGAATAAGTGGATTGTCAGGTCAGGTTACTTCTTTCAAGTTGTCTCCTGAAAAAGTAGGCATTCTACATTCAAGTTTATTCATTCGTTCTAAAAATATTTTTCGATAGGCCACTATGTCTTCTCTTTTATGTTCATCCATATATATTCCCTTTTTTATCTTAGCGTATGTGTATCCAAGCTCTTTCAAATAGTTTCTTGCAGTATTAAGGTGAATAGTTGGAAATAATGCAAATCTGAGCCTTGGTAAAATAATTTCATTCATTTGTATCATTAATATTTGTGAAGTAATTCCCCACTTGTGCTTCTGAATATATGATTTCACTTGGAGAAGAATATTCTCATCCCAGAGAAAGTTTCATATTTTAGCATAATGTCCTCGACAGGAGTAGGGAATGTTGCGATTCATTATATACTCACATGCTCAAGAACGAATGCATTTGGCATGATATATTCCTTTTCCTGTCACATTAGCAACAATCTCGCTTGCTTTCATCTTTGGATGGTTGCATTTTACAAACTGAAGATAAAGACGAATGCTATTTAAATGCATCCAAACCTCACTATTTGTTTTTTCATTTTTAATATCTAACTTCAGACTTTCGAGAGTATCCAGAATTTTATTATTCCAATTGTAATTCTCAACCTTATTATCTGACTGTTCATCAGCATCATTATCAGCATTATCATCCACTTCTATATCAGTCTCATCATCAATTTCTTCAATTTCTTTAACATTCCAAAAGGAATGTAACTTAAGAGTCCCTTTTGCTACTTCACGTTGTTGCTGATTCTTTCTTCTTTTAGTGCGATTTGAGTTTCCTATATAACGTGATCTATGTATTTCTTGAGAAGCATGTTCCTGGTGATACTTTTTTGCTACTTCTTGAAGTTTTTTTACAATACTTATAGCATTATTAATTTTTATTGGTTCATCATAAACAGAAAAATTATCATCATCGTAAAAAAAAGTATTGTCAATATCAAGATCTTCAACATCACCATAACCTTCCAACTCATCATGAAAATAAGTATCATTAACATCAGGATAGCTTTCAGAATCATCAATATTAACTTGTGCATTAATGTCACTTTTGGTATACTGATGCTTAGCCTTTACTTCACGAGCCTTTCTTAAATGTTTTTGACATTTTGTTAGACGTGGCATGTTGGTAAATTGGAAATCTTTAATAAAGTCTAGTTAGCAAATAATAAAGTATCATGATATAGGTAAGTCAACTGTTTTTATTATTTCATTAATATTAATTTTTTTATAAGGAAAAAAAAATCTTCTAATCACAATACATAGAGACAATGCGTGAAGTAAAATTTTATATTTGTCGCATAAAAAAAAGATGAAATTAAGTTACATATGTCATAAATTAGCTAATATATTTAATATCATAGAATCCCGTTCAAACTTCCAAAAGTTAAAAATTTCTAAAACCTATTTATTACACCCTATATGCAGTCATATTTATTACATACCTTTCATAATGCGGGCTAATATTAATGTGATAAATAATTTTGATTTCAGGAGATCCAATACCGCAACAATCCAATAAATATTGAAATACTTTAGAATACGCTTTCAAAGCATTATAACGTAAAATATCTTTATTAATAATAAAATGCTAATAAAGTTATACAATATGATAATTATGCCTTTTCAACC
>CAJVPP010003021.1:0-12825 GCA_910592005.1 Funneliformis mosseae
TTTTATTTAAAAAATAATTTTTATTAGAGAGTAAGATATTTTTATTGATTATCAGTTTTTAATTATACTTGTTACTATAATTTAAAGTTACCTAAATTTTTTATTTAAAAAAAATTTGTTAGGAGGTAAGTAATTTTATTTTTATTAATAATTTATATTATTTATACATAATTAATATAAAAAATTATTATATATTTTTAATAATATTTTATTAAGTAAGTATTATATTTTCAATGTTTTAAAATAAAATAAATAATAATTATATTATTAAAATTATAAATTATTATTTAGTAAAAAAGGAATTTGTCCAAATTGTAATAATAATAATACTGGATATGAATGGTGTAAAGAATGTTATTCTAATTTATTTCAACAAAAATTTTCTAATTGGACCAGTAAAAATAAATTTATTGATGAATTTATTCAAAATATTCAAATGAATACTC
This sequence comes from Funneliformis mosseae, assembly GCA_910592005.1. Lineage (NCBI taxonomy): Eukaryota > Fungi > Glomeromycota > Glomeromycetes > Glomerales > Glomeraceae > Funneliformis > Funneliformis mosseae. The sequence continues at coordinate 447 of CAJVPP010003021.1, forward strand.
AAAATAAACAGCAATTATTAGAATGGATTCCTTATAATAAATTTGTAAATATTGAGTTTTTTGATAAAGGAGGATTTAGTATTATATATAAAGCTATTTGGTTAGATGGATTTATTGAATCCTATTCTTATAATCATAATAATTGGATTAGAAATAATAGAACTGAAGTTATTCTTAAATGTTTTAATCAATCATCAAATCTAAATGAGAATTTTTTAAATGAGGTATAAATTAATAATTATATTAAATTTTAAATAATATTTTTATATTAATTTATTTTTTTTTAGTGGAAACTTCATTATAAATGTTATAGTCAATTAAAAACATATTCAGATGAAATACTTATTTAATTATATGGATTTACTCAAGATCTAAATACTTTAAATTATATAGTAGTAATGAAATATGCAATAAATAATAATTTAAAAAAAAATTTATCAAATATAATTAAATATAAATGGATTATTAAATTATTACAATTAAATAATATTATTAGTGGGCTTGAAGAAATACATCAAAAAAATCTTATTCATTGTGATTTTCATCATGGTAATATTTTAAATATTAGAAATAATATTTTATCTATTAGTGATTTAAGATTATGTAAACCTGTAAATTATTTTCAAACATCTAAAAAAAATGAAATTTATGGTGTTTTACCATTTGTAGCTTCTGAAATTTTAAGAGGACAAAATTATACTTTAGCTAGTGATATATATAGTTTTTCTATGATTATGTGGGAATTAATATTAGGAATTTCTCCATTTAATAATAAAGCTCATAATTTTCAACTTAATTTAGATATTTGTAAAGGTAAACGTCTTAAAATTATTGAAAATGTTCCTAAATGTTATATAAATTTAATGAAAAAATATTGGGATATGAATACATTAAAATGACTAACTGCATTAGAAATTAAAAAAAATATTGAAAATTGGATTAAAAATATTATAAATAAAGATTTTGATAAAGAATTAAAAGATGATATTATAGATTTTTATAAATCAGATAAAATATTTAAACAAAATCAAAATAATAATTTAAATAATATGAAAGATCATTCACAAGTATTTCATACAAGTCGTTTACTTGATTTTACTGAAAAATTAAATGAAACTTTAGATCTTAAAAATAAAAGTTTAGAAATTAGTCAAATTTTTGGTAATTTTTATAATATATATATATATAATTTAATAATTTCTTTAATTTAACTTTAACTTATATATTTTTAATTATAGAAGCTTTAAATATTACAAATGATGAATAAGTAAATAATTTAAATATAAGTTTGAATATATATATTTTAATTTATTTATATTAATTTATTTTTATAATAGATAAAAAATAATTAAAATTTATTAAATATTTTTTTTTATTTTTTTATAACTATATTATATTATTATAATTTTTATAAAACATTTATTTAGTAACACTGTATATAGAATAAATATTATAAAATATACAGTTTGTAATTACTCAAATAAACTTTTATATATAAATTAAATTTTAATTATTAAATTAATAAATTTATAAATTATTAATGCTTAGAGTCATGACATTTATTACGTAATATCAGTTTGATATAAAGTCTGACCCTTACACCTTCACGTAAGATAATTGTATTATTATATGATACTAATAAGTTATACTGCGCCAGATGTCACATTTTTTAAGAGAATAAATTATATTTTCTATTTTTATATTAAATGTTGCACTTCCATTTTAATGCAAATATATACCCTTTTAATATATTTAATTGCCAAAGATTTGCTGTTTTAATAAAAAATTAAAGGATTTTTACATCATAATTGCTATTTTAATAATAAATTAAAGAATTTTCATACTGTTTTAATACAAATTATTAATGTTTAATATGTCTATAAAGAGAATTTAATAATTTCGTGTCTTAATAAAGAAAATTTGTGAACTATTGCTACTATAAATGCGTTTCATATAAAGTTTTTAAAAATGAGTCGTCAAACCTATTTTTATAGCCCTTAATTCAATAAAAAGTTAATTTTTAAATCACCAAATAATAAATATTAAGAATTTACCAATACTTATGCATATAGTACTATGTTAAAAATGGGAAATAGTATTTCAGATTGTGCTATTATTTATTGTAAAGCAGCCAAAGAATGGAAAAATATTAAGAGTAAAGTGTTAGTGAAGTTGACAATATAATTAAGAATATATATCTACTCCAATTAACCCATATTTTATACTAACAGTAAGAGCAAACTATTCTAACCCTACAGTAGAACCAATTCTCCCGCTTATCCTACTTATTTTACCTATTGTTGAGCTGAAAATTCCTAAAAATACATTAGCCCAAAAGAAGATAGTAGAAGAAATTAAAGCAACTGAAAAAAGCTTGTTGAATTAAATCAAATTTATAGTGTCACTAAGGACTTTCAGATTAAAAATAATGTATTCTTAAAAATAGAAAAGGCTGAATCTAAAATTAGTGCAAATAAGGATAAAATCAACAAATTAAAACAAATGCAAGATACACGCAAAATTGTAGAATCAAGAAGTTTAAAACACTTACTAAAAATCAAGAAATAGTTCGATATGATAATCCTGACAGATCACTATTACTTTTTACGTATTTTGGCTTGTATAACTAGATCTATGACTCAATTGAATTTGGATCAGCTAATTTAAAAGATGAGAATAAGTAATTAAAATGCAAATTATTGAAAATTTACATAAGAATCTGAAGGAAAACTATAATATTTACATGGCAAGAATAATACTAAATAAATATTTTTTACCTCGACAGGCTAATTCAATTGCTGCAAAAGCTCATCATCATCCAGCATGGGTCGCTGTAACTAGAGTTTTACACACAGACATTAAAGAACATATTAACAGACACTATTGTCTTACATCTATTAAATATGCAAAGCAATTTGCTTCTATGTTTGCCAATGTGTCTATTATTATTTTTCAAGATGACAAAGCAAAAGTGGGTCTTAGAGTACCTGCAGTAAGTCGAATATTTCACATCTTATAACCAATAAATAAGTCTGTATCTGTAGCTGATCATGATTTTTCTATAAAAAGCAGACAGAAACTAATTCCTTCAGTATACCTAATAATAAAACTAAATGAATTAAGAGATGAACTTTGAACAGAACAACTTACAATTTTTGTACACTCCCAATGGTCTATTGGTATATCATCACTTATATACATATAGGATCTGAAAAGCCTTATCTTAGATTCTAAATATAATGACACATTAAAAGTTAATAGACAAATTCAACCTATTTGGATGTTGTTAATAGATGGAGAGCCAGATTAAAATCTTAGACATTTAAAAAACATAAAGATGTATTATCAGATTTTTAAAAAATTTGATTTGAATTACCTGAATATACGAACACATGCTTCATGACAATCTAAATATAATCCTATTAAAAGAGGTATGGTAACATTATCTGAAAAACTTGCTGGAATCACATTACCAATTGATCATTTTGGCAAACATTTAAATTTACAAAGTAATATTACAGATCCTGAATTGACTACTAAGAATTTTCATATATTGAAAAGGCTCTTTGTAATATTTGGAATCATGATTTAATTTTTAGAAAGAATGTTGACATTTAATATATCAATACACACAAGAATCCTTTTGAAAATTTGCAGTTTAAGAGTACAGAAAGAGAGAAAGCTAAAGAATTAAAAAGAGAACAAAAACAAAAACAAAAAATACACAAAATGATGAAACAAATAAAACACATATCTTTTCTGAATGTTTTGTTCCATGGTCTTAGATCAAAAAGCACTACAATTTATGTATATATTCAATTGACATTAAAAAATGTAAAGATATAAGTTGTTGTGAACTGCCTAGAGCTAAAAATGCTATAGAATTTCTTGAAACCTATAATGGTTTTTTGCCGCCAGTTATAAAAGCTAAAAATAGATACTTTATGAATTCTATCCATTTACTTCAATACCGTGATCTTTTAAAAATTCTAGACTATGATGCTCATTGTCCATCCCTCAAAGAAGAAAAATACTCTCATCTTTGCTGTTCTATTTGTCAAAAGTACTTTCTTACACTTACTTTTTTAACAAAACATAAAAGAGAAACACATCCTACAGCTTGAAAATGATCAAAAGCACAAACTAATAAACGAAATTCATAGAATTCAATTGATGATTTTTCTCTTTTACATTCCTAGCTACCAAAACATCTTATTCTGTATATTGAAATTTCACTAAAAAGTTATACGTCAAATAGAAAGTATTAGAATAGGAATTTATTAAATGAGATAGATATAACATTCAAATAAAGTTGCAATATTGTTTTATAAAATTTTTTTTGTGTTATATATTTGAAATAAACTAAGCCACTATATTTCACGTAACATTGAATTCATGTATAACATAAGATTTTACTATAACTAGTCTTCTACTCCCCACTTCCTAAAATATTACCTAATAAATGTCATAGCCCCTATTAAATGAATTATTAAATAAATAATTAAGATATATAATTAAGAAAATTTCTAAATAAATATAGAATGTATATATTTGTATTACTTGATATATAAATTTATATATTACAGATTACATATAATTTTAAACTATAGTAAATTTTTATTAAAAAATATCTATTCAAAGCATATATAATAATGCTATTAACTTAAATATTTTAAATATTTAGTATGTTTTTGCATAATATCTATATTACAGTCTTGAATATAAGTATCTATACCTTCATCATTAAAAAAAATTTAATAAATAAAAAATTTTTTTATTATAAAATACAAGACGAATTCTGATCATTAATATTGTTAGCATTGAAAATGAACATTATTACAATTACAGAAAATATCACGTAAAAATTATCAAATGATAATGTGCAATAATAATCAACAATTACTGTAACAAACAAATCAGAAAAATAATAAGGATCTACATGATTTATTTGATCAACCAAAGTTTCATCTGATTTTTATAATACTACGAATTTTAATTATACTCATAATAATAGCTAATTGTTCATTCTAAAATGTTTTCATTATATTTACTTATTTTATTATTTCATATTATTTATCTTATATTTTATTCTTATTTTATTATCTTTTATTATTATTTTTATAGTTGAAATTTACTAAAATAGTTAGTTTATAGTATAGCAAATAGTTAGTTATAGCAAATTTATTTTGTATAAATAGAATAGCTTTTTGCTTAAATTGTAAATTAACTCTTTTGTGAGTTTCAAGTTATTAATAAAGAAATCAATTTAAATCTATACAATTTACTTACTTTTCCCTTTAATATTGTCTTTCATCTAGAATTATTATAATACACTACACTAACTTGCTATTGAGTTTATCATTATGAGTTCAATTAACATATTTTAAATTCTAAAACATGATAAATTGCCAAGTTGATTTAAGTATAATAGATATCTGTAAGACTTAGAGAAAATCCTAAGATCAGAAACTCTAATGTGTAGAATCAACTGCTGCAGCCTTTTAACTTAAACATTAAAATAATTAAAAATGAACCCAATGATAATATATAGTAAAATTCCTTTAAATTTATTAATATCATAACTCATTTTTTCATACTATTAATAAGATTTTTAGCTAAAAGAACTGATAATTAATTCTGCCTTTAATCTCCTACATGTTTTAATTTTTTTTTGAAATTTTAATTTTTAGAAGTTACTAAACATTTTTATAGGATTTTGATCAAGAGACATAGATGGCTAAGGTAATATAATCACTTTATTTTCTTCTATTTTTGCAAATTTTTGAGTGATACTTAAGATCATTATTTTTTTGCAAGATCTAATCTATACTATCTTTACTAAAAAGCTCATAGGCAGAAGGTAAGAGACCTCTCTTATACAGTTAATGACCAAAATTATGCGGACATTTTTAAAATCAAAAAAAATTATATACACATAATATAATAAAAACAAAATTTTAACAAAATAAATTCAAATATATCTTTATTTATTATTTATAAAAAAATTTAATAATTAATCCTATTTCTATTTGCGACAATTTGCCGTGGCATGCTATCGATCAGTTTTTTGAATATTCTGGAGGAAATACTTTAATATTAGATGGTAGTGAAGTTGGTGTTAAAAAATCAGTTTTGCAAAGACGTATAACTTGACTGTTCACATTTATAACCAAAACTAATAGCACCACGAGTTTTGGGAATAAGTACTTTCATATTTGATATGAACTGAAAATGTAATCAAATAACGATCGTCAAAATGTCTGCATAATTTTGGTCGTTGACTGTAGATACTATACATAAAAAGAGAATCCAGATTTTTTTCAAAATATACCAACTTACCAAATCCTGAAAAGAAAAACAATCTCAAATATGAACTTTCTGTAAATGTTTAACTATATAGAATATTTTAGCCTTTCAACAAATATTCAAACCTTTCTATTTGATTTGAATAATTAAAAAGTACTCTCTTCAGTAAAAATAACTTGTTTCTAGTCAAATTTTTGATATTTTTTTTACTTATTTTAACTGGTTAGCTATGTGTTTCTCAAAAAGCAAAGATTTAAAAGTTTCTTTACAAATTTACCTTCAGACTTATCAAAATGTCACCTGATTATTCTTGAACTAATAGTAATACTTTATTTTTTAAGTTTTTGTTAAATTTCAGTATTAATAATATATTTTTCATTACTAGCTTTATAATTTGTTTATCTTGTATTTTGATAGTATTGCAAAATTAGCTTGTCTTCTATTTATGAGTTAAATTCTCATTTTTTTAGTATTTTTTTCATCTAATAAGCTATTGTAGATTTACTATAGTTAAAGCTTTGAACGGTTTAGTTCAGTTTGGATTAGATACCAATCTGTATCTGAACTAAAAATTTCAGTTCAGTTCAGTTTAGATTATTAATCTTAAAAATACCAATCTGAATCTGAACTGAACTGCAAACTGGAAAAAATCTGAACTGAATCAGAATTTTCATATTAATCTGAAATTACAGTTCGATTATATAAGGAATTCACAATTTATATGCGAAACTCTAGAAGAATCACAAAAAATCGCAAATTTCTCTTCGAGGTTCATGAAATTTAAAGAGAAATCGCAATTTTTTGTGACTCCAAGAGTTTCACAATAATTTTGTGAAATTCTAAGAGAAATCGCAATTTTTTGTGACTCTAAGAGTTTCACAATAATTTTGTGAAATTCTAAAAGAAATCGCAATTTTTTGTGACTCCAAGAGTTTCACAATAATTTTGTGAAATTCTAAGAGAAATCGCATAAAATTGTGATTTTCTAAGGTTTTCATAAAATTTGAAAAGAAACTGCAAAAAATTGCGATTCTCTAAAAGTTTCGCTAAATTTTTGCGATCCTTTTAGAGAATTTGCAAATTTTGCGATTCTCTAAGAGTTTTGCATATAATCAAACTGAACTTTCAGATTAATCTAAAATTATCAGTTCAGTTCAGATTTTTTTAGTTCAGATTAGAATTATAATCTGAAAAAAATCTGAACTGAACTAAAAATTTTCAAATCAATTTTTATGCAATCTGAAACTGATCTGAATTGATCTGATCTGAAAAATCTTCAGATTAATCTAAACTGTTTAGAGCTTTAGCTATAGTAAACTTATAATACTATTTTTTTATAATCCTACTTTAGACCTTTTGGGTATTTATATAAAAAAGCAATTTCATATTATTTATCAAACATAAATGACATTTTTGTAATTGAAAATTGCTAATCATCTAACTTCTGATTTATATATTATATGAATTTCTAAATTTATAGATGAGTTATTATCATTATTCATTTTATTACATATTCATCATAAATATAAAGAATGATAACATAATATAAGCGTATGCGCACAAAATATTTTTACATTAAGATCTTTTCCAACTTTAATTATAATATCATAGTATTCATCATCATCTAAAATATCAATATAGTTTTGGCTTAACTTGTAAAAAATTGTGCTGACATTTTTTTCTTTGGGAAATATAAAAAAAATTGTAAAATGTTAAAATTAAATTTGTTGGATAAGAGGTCATCAGATAATTTGTCTTACATATTTGATCAAAAAAGATTAGAATTTTTTTTACTTGTCTTAATTAATATTTTTATATTTTACTGAACTTTAAAGCAAAATAAAGTTATACAAGTACTTTTAGTAAGCTATTAAAATCACGTTACAAATCATAAATAATACGCAAAAGTTTTCAAACTTATAGTAGCAAGCACATCTAGCAAAATGAAATCATTCATTAAATTTTATCATTATATTAATTCAATATAATATGATATACTTATAATAAATATATTTTTATATTGTATAACCCTATAAGAATGAGGATTAGTTACGCATGATGAACACTTTAATTTAGATTTTTCACTGCTGTTTACAATAAATTATCGCTCATTTGTCATATAATGGATTTCATCAATAAAAAAAGTTCTCAGAATACTTAGGAAAAATTTAAAACATAAGGTAATGTGAGTGATAACCTACGTTTACATCAATTTTAAGAATATAAAAATAATGATCTTTCACATGTTAATTAGAAGGGAACTGGTAAATTATTATCTTTTTTTTATTAAATTATTTATTACGCATTATAATTTTCAATCAATAAATGAAAATAACTAACGTTCTCCATACGTAGATTACTAGATTTTTCATGGGTTATATATATATAAGTCACATATGCATAACATGAAGTTCAATTCTACTCATTAGCAGAGACACTTTTTTACATTGCACTTTTGTCTTACCTCTATCTCCTTTTGAAGGTTCAATAAAGTATCAAACCTTAACCAAATTGCAAGTGAATTATTTTCCAGCCTACTGAGATCAAATTTAGAGATAGGCAAAGTTCTAAATGGAGTGACTCAGAGTCAATTCTAAAATTAAACGTCAGTTTTGCTCTTAAGTCGAACTGAGGAATTAAAGTGAAACAATCAGTTCTAAGAGAACTGACTCTCTTGAGTCAGTTCTATTTAAATTTATAATATTAGTATTTAGTTATTTTAAGATAAAAATAAATAAGATAAAAATAAAATATAAATTTACGATTTGTAATTTTTGTGGCACAGTAATTTTGATCAATAATGGCAATTTTTATAATGGCAATTTTTGTAACAATAATTTTGTAGCACTAATTTTTATAATGGCAATTTTTGTAACAGTAATTTTATAACACCAATTTTTGTAATAATAATATTTATATCAGCTATTTTTAAAATAGTAATTTTGTAGTGACAATTGCTAAAATAATAATTTTGTAAATGTCATTTTTTTTTAAAAATGATAATTATCAAAAAAACTCTAAATAATTCTCACGCTTCTTTTTGTTGAAATGGAAGAACAAAAAGAAGAAGCCTCTTCTGAAAGGATATTAAGTAGTGATGAATTCAATCCTAACCAACTTGAGAATAATGAAGATGAATGAGTAATTAACCTTAACGAAATTAATTTTGATAAATTGGTTAGTAATATTTCAGAGACTAGTCAGGCTTCAGATTCAGAAACAAACATTTTATTAAAAAATAGTAGTGTGTAGTTATATTTTAATAAGAATCCAGCTGATGTATTTGTTATAATGTTTGTAAAATATGTTTAAAAAAATATCAAATATCAACAAGTGTATCTTCTTTATGAAAATATCTTCAAATACATCAACTTCAAGCACCTACAAAAATACAAAAAATTAAAAATAATATTACAACTTCTTATAATAGGCAAGAACAAAATGAACATGACAAATATCTTATTTAATAGCTTATACGCGATCTTCAGCCTTTCACTATTATTGATAATACTTCTTTTAAAAGTTTTATTAAATTTATTTGTCTGCATTATGTTATTCCTGATCAATATAAAGCAAAATGTAAGATTAATTTCATAATTTTTTATTATATTATAATATCATCTAACTTTATTTTGTTTAAATAGATTTGATAATTAATACTTTTATTACTAATAAACTTCATCAAATTGCAGGAAAATTCTCATTAACAGCTGATATTTGAACTTCTACAATAAATCAGAAAGCTTTTTTAGGACTTACAATTCACTATGTTGACTCTAATTGAGATCTTTGTAATTTTTTACTTGATATAATTCCATTTACCATTAAACATTCTGGAGTAAATATTACACAAGAAATTATGCACGTCTTAGAAGAATTCAATATTTCTAGAAAAATTATCGCACTTACAACTGACAATGATTTTGCAATGATAGTTTATAAAAAGGAAATTTTCTCAGCTTTTGATAATGAATTTTCTTCAATGAATTTCTCATATTATCATTGTGTAGCGTATGTATTAAATTTAGGAGTAAAAAAAGGATTAAAAATAGTCAGTAATTCTATTACAAAAATATGTCAAATAATGCGTAATATTAAAAATTCTATACGTCTTTGTGATTCACTTCATGATTTTTGTAGTTTAAAAAAATTAAATATCTTAAACCAATTTTAGATGTGGATACGTGTTAGAACTTAACATATTATATGTTAAAAAGATTTAAAGAACTTGAACCAGTTTTAATCTTACTTGTAGCTGACAATCTTTTTATTAATAATCTTTATCCTAATAATAATGATTGGAATTTAATTAAGGTAAATTAAACTAAAAAAACTAATATTCTTTTATATTTATAGATTTTTATTCTAATGAATTATTTTTTAATAGAATATGTTATTACTTCTTAAATCTTTAGAAAGGGCTATTAGATATTTATCAGCATCATATTATCTAATAATAGGTGATACTTATCTTGTATTTACAGGAATTCAGACACATCTAGAAAAATATGCAAATGAAAATAATTTTACAGCATGTGAAGTAGCAGCTTTTATATCTAGTAAAATTAAAAAATATTGGTTTATTATGGATAATTCTTCAATAATCTCAGCAATTTTAAATACCCGAAGTAAACTTTTTATTTTTTCAGAAGAATCAAAACAAAGTGCTTATGTTCAAATTCAATCTATATTTGAACTCTATAAAGAACAATCTTACTTATTTACAAATTTAGTTCCATCTATCCTTGTTAAAAAGAATCACCAATATTTTACACAACTTCGACAAAATATAGCACCTATAAATGAAATTTCTACTCTGGTATTAGAGACGGAAACAGAATTAAATCATTATCTTGAATTACCAATTGATGAAGAAACTGAACCTCTTTTATGGTGGTAAGTTCATTCAAATGACTTTTTGGTTTTGAGTAATATAGCTTGAGATTATCTAACAATATAAGCTACAAGTGTTACATCAGAGCAAGTATTTCAATTGCAGAAAATGTGATTACAAAAAATTGAAATCGTTTACTACTAGAAACATTAAGAGCTTGTTTGTATGTAAAAAGTTAGATGGATAAAAATTTAGTAAATTAGTAAAGCAGTTATAATAAAATATAATAATTATGAATAAATAAAAATTTTTGGCAATTATATTAAATATAAAAATTTTTATATTAATATAAGCATTTCTAATATACATTATTTTTTGTAGAACATGACATTTCTGCTAATATGATATAATTAATAGCCTGAACTAAATATGCTTTATTCAATTCTATAATTAAAATTGCGCTAATCTTACATTAATTAATTACTTGAACAATAATTTGAATAATGATCTTAATCTATTTATATAATTTTAAATTTTAATTTTATATTTATTAATTTATTTTAATTTATTTAAATTATTTTAAATTTATCAGAGTCAACTTGGTCAGTTCAGTTCTAAGTGTCATTCAGAATCAGTTATTCAGAACCGCTCAATCAATTCAACTCGCTTTGACTTGCAAAACTGGAACAAAACTGATAGAGTCATCTTCATCTCTAGTTATAAGCGATGCAGGATGGATTGTCTGTTAAAGTAAAATTACTAGTAGCTTTTATAAAGTTACACTCTTATCTATTGTATACAGATGAATGACTTCATTAATATTTAATTAATTCTTTAAAGTTATTCATAATATATTTCGCATAAGTTATTACTGTGTCAATTAGAAAAAGATAGTCCTGTCATTATTGCTAAATGTTAACGTGTAATTCTTGCAAATTATGATTGTTAGATGGGGTGTTTAAGCAGTTTATTCTTTTTTAATTGAGTAGTAATCTTTTAATATAGTCAGACCTCTATATAGTCACACAATTAGTTCTGCTAAAATTGGTGATTATATAAAGATGTGACTGTAAAAAGGGTACCTTTATATAATCACAACTATATGATAATCAAATATATAGTAACTATTTAGAGGTTAAATTAGTATTGTTAGCTTTATAAGTAAAATTTATCATGATATTTTATTTATTATTTAACCAATATACTATTTTTATTAAATCATATGAAAAAAATATTATC
>CAJVPP010003022.1:0-12823 GCA_910592005.1 Funneliformis mosseae
AAATTTATCTGAATTCATCCATTCTTACTGCCCAAGTGGTAATGAGTAATACCCGCCTATTTCGAGATCAGGAAATAGTGTATCTATTATTTTTTGACTAATTCTATAGCAATTTTTCAGGCTGATATTCTAGAGCATGCAAGTGGTCTGCGATAATTTTGAGAGTTGTACAGGAAATAGACGGAGCGTATCCTAGATCAAAATATATGATATTAGGACACATTTTTGCGATTTTGGAAATTGACAAGTCAGAAATAATATGTTGAACTCCGTAAAGGTCAAGATGTTTTAGATTATGGCATGATAGAGCTATTTCTTCTATAACTCCGTCTGTAACATTGCAAGATTGAAGATTAAGATATTGGATATTTGGGCACGATCTCGCAATAATACGCATTGATTTATCAGTAAGGGCACTCATACCATAGAGGTTGAGATGTTCCAAACAATGGAATTGTGCAATTTTTCTGATGGCTATATCACTTATTTCATCACAGTGCGCAAGTTTTAAACTTTTCAGATTTGAATATGAATCTGTAAGGGTGTGAATAGTAGTATCGATAAGTCTACTACAAGAACGAATATCTATAGATTGGAGGTTAGGATGGGATCGTGTAATATCATGTACAATGCTATCGGTGACATAATTCCGATACCCACTAATTCCTAGATGTTTTAACCTATTGCATGACCGTGCTATTTCACAGAATGATTTACTGGTAATATCTCCGCCAAAACCAATATCTAAAAACTGCAATTTATCACATTTCTTTGCGATTTTAGTGATAGAATGATCGGTTAAGCCCCCATTGTTAGAAACGTTAAGATGAATCAGGTTGGGATATACTTGAGAAATCTTGATTAAGACCGTATCATCAAAACCCATACTTCGCTCAAAATCTAAGTGGATTATGTTTGGGAATACTTCGACTATTTTTTCGATTATCTCATTCGAAAGATAAGAATGGTGCGTAATTATGAGACACTGCACACTATGTCTAAAAATCGGTCTAGAGTTTATATGTATCATTTTTATAAACTTTTTCTGTTGTTTCTCACCAATCAATTCAATACGACCCTATAAAATTAGACCAGTGCATCTAGACCAAAGTCTAGAGACCAACAAAGTTAGATATAATGCGTTATCTTTAGCTAAGAAATTAAAAACATTCTTTAATAATTCAGGAAGAGCAAGCGCCATATTTTTTATCAAGATATACTTACTTCAATAATTTCTTATTATGCATTTCCGAAACTTGGTTATTACATCAAGTCTAACATCTTTGAGCCTGGGCTGGGGATTACCAGCTCGGAAGATTTTTTGTTTGAATATGAAGTATATAATATACACTATTTATGGCGCAATCAAGCCTTATTTATTTGCCGGAACTATTAGAACGGATTTTATATTTCTTAGCAATAGATAAATCTCTCTATATATTTCCCGATTGTGGTACAGATGCAGTGCACCTATTTTGTGAAAGCGTATTGAGCTAAAGAGGAAAGACTTATATCCTGGGCAATCTCTTTCAAATGATTATAATTACCTTGCAAAGGAACGCTCTCGATTAAATAAATTCATAAGGATAGAACGTGCAAAGGATCTCTCTCAATTGAAAAAATTCATAAAGTTAATATGTAGGAAGTAAAAGCCAGTTTATTGCTCAAATGTAACTCATCTCGAAATATCATACTACTATTCACTTTCAGATAAAAAAATCATAAGCATTATATTTTCATGCCCAAATATAATCCATTTGAGTTTCAAAAATAGCATAGGATTTAGTAATAGAACATTAGAACTGATAGCAGGTTCATACCCAAATCTGAAGTATCTCAATCTGTGTGTTAATCAATCGGGTAATTATATGAGCTCTCGTGCTTGAGAAGTAGATGACAGAGGATCTATAGAGAATCGCGAAGTCATGCCATAAATTAGAATATTTAAATCTTACCTACCGTACAGAGATTACTGAACATTCAATTTACAGTATTATTCATTCTTGCCCAAGGCTCCAGCATCTTGATCTCAGCTTTTATCGAATTACTAATATAACTATCAAAGAAATTGCTGATTCGTGTCTTAATTTAAAGTATCTCAATTTGAAAGGGTGTAATAATATTAGTAAAGAAGCTGTAGATAAGCTAAATTCAAATATCTACGTAGAGAATTACCGGGATCCGAATGATATTCGAGCTAAGATAGAGCGAGTGGTAGATCTAATATCAAGACAGCCTAAAATTGTTAATATTAGAAGTCGGCTTCATCAGCCATTACGACAACCTAATTCCAATATATTCATGACAGTTGACTCTGGTGCTGATTACCCCATTATAGCTATAGGCAGACAAGCACCAAGGAATTATTCGATAGCATTATTTGATGATCTAGCTAGTTCAGAACAGTGATCACTAGCTCAGAAGAATTTGCTGGGCTACTCCTGTGCGACAAAAAATAATACCATAGATATTATGTATCATGGGCGCGGTCCCTGTATTTATTTTCACATATATTAATAATAAAACATGTGATATATTTTTTTGTATTAGTTATATATAGATCATGTTATCTGAGCTTGAATCATTGAAACAGCGCATCACTGAACTTGAGGCTGAGCTAGAGACCAAGAATTCTGAGATTCCTGAACTCAGAAAGAAGCTTGCTGAATTTGAAGCCAGGGATGTTGAGATTCACAAACTTAGAAAGAAGGTTGCTGAGTTTGAGGCCAGAAATGTGGAGCTTATAAAGCAGGTAACAGAAGAAAATAATAGACGTGACACTAGAATTGAGAATCTAGAGAAAAATAAGACAGATACCACTAATAGAGTTACTAAATTGGAGTAGAATCATTTGCAAAATGATAATACTCTTAACGACAACTCATCTAAGTTCAATTCAGATGCAGGCCATCTTGAAAAATTATCAGAGGATAAGGAGATAGACACTTTCTTAGTCGAGGAAAGTAAGAAAAGTATTGGTGAAGATATTAGGCGATGCAATAAGGAGAAGAAACTTCAGCGTGAATCAGTCGACCAGGACAGCACCATGCAAAGCACCTATCGGCCCGATACTGCTTATGTACCAGAAACTGTTAGCAATGTTGAGAAGTCATATGAGCCAGAGATTAATGAAATTAACAATTGTAGTTCCTCGGAACCACTTCATGAAATAGAGGTGGTTGCAGAGCAATCAGTCATTGCAGATATCCCTCAGGAAGAAATCTCCACAGTGGAATCAAAAGTGTCGCACGATATAAAACCTATTAACATGATTTCTGAAAATTCTGAATTATCACGTGATAAAAAACCCGTTAACATTGTTAACAGGTTTTCCGAAAATTCAAAATTGTCACATGAGAGAGAAACTATTACCAATACTTCGCTCACCTCCTGTCCAGAGATAACTGAATTCGTACAAGGTTTGTTGAAAGAACTACTCAGTCCCAGAGGGACCCTCTCATCTGACGATAAACTCCAGACTATAAAGTTTTCTCCTCCCAGACCTCCAGTTCTTGGATCAATAAGCATCAAAAAACTTGCCAATTCATTCTGCCAGGCAAATGTTGCAAGAAATAAAACGATTATAGCAAAGCGATCAGAGATTACATTATGGTGTTTATTCTCCAAAAAGTTCGAAGATAAAGTCGTGGAGCTTAGGTCTAATGATAAGAAACTTACAGATCAGACTGCAAGAAAGCAGATCTATAATGAAATGAAACCATACCTTACGGGTGTTTCTGATGGATATTTACGCGTAATGACCTGTAAAGCAAGAAAAATCAATAAGCTATTTGGCTATGAATACGACCCTAAAACTCTGAAAAGGATTGATGGAATACCAGGGTATATGGTTAATCAGGTCACTTATAGTGTTGATAGTATTTCAAGACTCACTAATTCTCAAATCGAATACATCATAGAACAGGTCAAATCGAAGACAATCACTAGTTCTGTGAATGAAATCTCCGAGCCCGTGGCTACTACTTCAGCGGTCCTTCAGGACCAGGCTCATGATTCGGTCCACTCGGGTGATAATTTTAGAGATACATCAGATGATACAAATTATTTTAAGTCAAACGATGAATCTGAATCCGATGCTAATAAATCCGATTCTGATGTATATTTCAAATCCGATGACTCCGACTCCAATGATGAGTATGATCACGAACTTCATGAAAGGCTTACGCGTGAAGAAATGGCAAGAATAGCGAAGTTAGAGGATAAAACACCAACTAAACCTGAGGTAAATGATGTCGATTTCGATAAAATGCTCTCAGAAGCTATTGAGGAAGAATTGGCATATTTTGATGATCCCGCATCTCAGTCAGTGAAAAAACCGAATAGAGAAGTTATTTCGCAATCAGGGGGAGAAACTAACGAAAGTAAGTTAGACAATGACTCTGATTCCGATGATTCTGAAGAAGAGATGCACCGAAGGGGTGAATCGGACGATGATGGGTATAATGGATACGGTGGATATGATGAATATGATGGTCACGATAGAGGCTATTATTATCGTGATGGAAGATATGTAAGGAAGGTCTCACCAATGATGAGTCCTATTATCTCTCCAGTAACTGCCTAGAAGAATTATTGGGCGAATCAATTACTCGCATTGACTGAATTATGCGAATTCGTATATTTCTTTTTTTTTCGAATCATGTAGGTGGCTTAGATATGATGCATAGTAAAACGTCATTTATTCTTCTCCGCAGTAATTATATAATGTTATTTTTCTTCGAGATTTTGAATTCACTATTCTAAGATCAAGAGTATGGTTCGTAAAAAGAATAAGAGACATAATCAATCCACACCATCGGCAACTTCAGCATCAGCTGAGGAGACCCAATCCGAAAGTCTTATAGTGACGGCTACGGAACTACAAGAACTTGTACGTCAAGGTCTCATAGTTGATGAAGTTCATGAAGTACTAGAATATGATCGAAAAAATATGCCTTGGATTAATAACTTTGTTCATGCTTCGATGGAGCTTGAAAACCAATGCAACGATCCATGAGAAAAAGCATTTCATGCCTTAATGAGGGAGCTCTTTGGTATGAAAGCATTTCGTGAAACATCCATTCAAGCTGGTCTCATTTCTAAGGCGCAAGATTTTGGAAATAAAATAGATAATCGCATAAGTGATTTTATCATTCAAATGGGGGAAGGCAAAAAAGGATGGTTAAGCCGTGGATCAGTTGCGATATTGCGTCAGATGTCAACTACGAAAAGAGTAATAGATTTGCTTAATATTGCCAAAAATAAAGGTCCTAAAACTCGTGGACAAATAATCATTTTCTAAAAGATATATTCTTTCAAAATCACGTAAGGTGACGTCTCTTAATTCCCAATAATATGACACTGGCTCATGTGAATCCGCAGTATATGCTAGGCGCAGTAATACATCACCGTCATCCGCAGTCATCATTTTTGCCGAAGGCGCTAAGGCGGAGGATCTATTAATAAACCAATATTTTTGTCACTATAGTGATGAACTTTCCCCAATGTTCTGGTATGTTCTATCTCACTCATTACTCAGTTCTGAATTACTAATAAGAAAACCATATACCTGATTTACATTTTGCGGATCGTAAGTCAGGCGTCGTTAAAAAGAAAATCAAAAATGGAAATAGAACGATTAGAATCTATGATTTACGGATTCTCAGATAAATAGTCAAATTATGTGTATGGGTAATAATACATTAATCCGTTTTTGGACAGGAATTCTTTATTCCGATTTTTTGTAAGGGGCATATCAGCCAATCTAGATATACAATTACTCCATTGTATAAATTTATAGCATATTGTTCATCGGATATTACTTTTAGCGCAATTTTCTCTCCTGAAAAGAAAGGGTCATATCAAATAAGCAGTATATTTTATTAGATAATCTGCAAATCGTGGGGTACAAGGGATGTAAAATTTACGCCATTACTCCCGATAGTTTTATTCCTAGAATGGATAATTTTTCGCAAAAATAATTAATGCGGATCTATATGATATTTTTTATAAATACCCTGCCTATTTTTCCCTTTACAATTCGATCCTTATTAGAGGGAACATTCATTATGAAACTACTTTGAATCGAACTGCGCCACAAGCAAATAGAACTCCCGCCTTCTTATATACTCGAAGCAAGAAAAAAAAATGTTTTCTTATTTACCTTGCCGTGAGGTGTTTCGCATGGTTATACACTAAAAGCAGTTTACTGAAGTGATAGTTCTTCCTTGGCTTACGGGTATTCATTCTTTAGACACGAATGAAATAAGTGAATAGGGATAGGCGACTAGGAGCTTTATATATTGTAGCATATTCATATACTGTACATTTCATGATCCCAGAGGGGTTCAACGAATATTTCAAAAATTTTTATTAATAAAAGAACTTTTCTTTTGCGTAAGGCCTTTCGCCAAGCATTTACGAAAAAATAATATTATCATTCATTGTTTGAAACATGTTGTGGAATATGGGGTGCACTAACTTTTTTCGTCTATAGGTACAAACGCTAGATAGGATCTTAAACATTTCTTTTTTTTTCAGAAATAGGGGTAAAGTTATGACGATTATTCCAGATTCATATTTCGATGCGAATTCTCTATGCTAGTGTATATGGATATTTATTTTACCAGGCGATTGTAAAACATATAAAAGGATTATTTCTAGAGAAGCGCTTTGGTATTTTTTTCCTCCAACAAGTAAAAAAAAATATCAATTTCTCATAAAACTAATAAAACAAAAATCTAATCTAAAAAATGTTCTCAAACACGGATATTTTCTTGATCGCAATCTTTGGTGTCACAATTGTTTTTTATGAGATGCTGACCCATGGTGTCCTAACTATGGAAATGATCCAAGACATTTTTTCTGGAAACGTAAACATTTATATAATCTTTGCCATCGCTATCTTCTTCTTTCGCAAATATCTAATGGGATCACGAGATAATAACCTCGAAAGAACCATCTTAACATTAAGCAATGAACTTCAAAGAATGCGTACAGAAGCTGAATGGAAAAATGATGCGATATCTCAAGGTAGGTCGTACATTAGAAAAAAATATAACGTCATACATATATACTTATCTGCGCCTTACTGCGTCTTATTTTTTTTTTCTAGCAGGATCTAATCGATTCTCTTCCACAAGTCACGTTTCCATGGGAAATTGTTCTGAATTTACGGATGAATACGAAACATATTGGGTCGAATTTACAGCCCTTTTTAATAATAGGAGGAAAAAAGAAGGTCGTTCTCTAACGCAATTATACAATATTTTATCAATCGAAATTGGTCTTAGTGCTAGCACATTGGCTAGTTTTTATCGTCATCAAAAACCACCAAGAAGAACTTCTATTGACAAAATCATCGAATGGGTTGAAAAGGAGGGAAATAAGAAAGTAGTTAGTTTTTCTGATAGTAGCAGTAGTAACAACAGTAGCAGTAGCGGTAGCGTTAGAGGAAGTATCGGTGGAGGTAATATTGCGAAATAACTTGATGCTGGGACTCTCATTTATGGCTTAGGATCTGAGAACTCCCTCCCTCTTTGATAGCATCATTTATTTCTTTTGCCACATCTGATTTTATTAATCAATAAAATTTCGCCCATTTCGGACATTTCATTTGCATCAGCTAAAATTTTTTCTGAAAATGATCGGCTCTTTCTTATACAACTATACTATTCCGCAATTATATTTATCACGTGATACATACTCTAATTTATGCCGTAACGTTCATGTGACTTGCAACAATATACGCGTATGCGCAAATAATTTTTTTTTTCTCTTACTTCTTACCTCTTACACTGAAATCGTGGAACGTCGTTTTTATCCGAGAAAAATAATACATTATGTCAACTATCACTCTTAACTGTTTGGTCGTAGGTGAAAACCCTTATGAAAATGCTTTCAACATCGAGATAAACTTGACAAAGGCGGTTAGTGAACTCAAAGAAGCTATCAAGAAGAAGAAGGCACCTGATTTCGATAATTTCACTGCAGACAAACTCAAATTATGGAAGGTGGACATTTCCCTTGAAGAAGACGGA
Organism: Funneliformis mosseae; assembly: GCA_910592005.1. Taxonomy (NCBI): domain Eukaryota; kingdom Fungi; phylum Glomeromycota; class Glomeromycetes; order Glomerales; family Glomeraceae; genus Funneliformis; species Funneliformis mosseae. Next base: position 8,040 of record CAJVPP010003022.1, read on the forward strand.
AAATTAAGCGTTGCCAATACCAAGATTAATAATATAAATGACGAGCTTGGAGCCGTAAGGCTGACTTCGCTTTCGAAGATTAGCACGCACTTCCCTTCCCAGCCAGCCGACAAAATGAACATTCATATCATCGTACAACGTCCCGAAAAGATTGGGGGTATATTACAGTTTTCGACAGAAAAACTATCATACGTTGCGATTTTGATCAATTTTACAAAGTTTAAACACTATAACTTTTCACCACTCTAGCTACGAAACCTACCACCGTCACCACCTTGGGCAAGGCCAAGCGTCAGCTTTCTGAAACTCAATATGTTCGTCAGCACCTCGCTCGTAATGCATTGAAAGCGAAAAATTTTTATGTCTATTTCAATTACTCCACCTTGAAGGAAGGCGCAGAAGTACTTCATAAAACATTGGAGGAACTAAGTGACGATTCTGAACTTGGTGATTCTGTAAGAAGGGTTTTGGGACGGGACGAATTCTTCGAGAGTGATAATGTGAAGCTTTATTTTCAGCGAAAAAAGAGAAAGAATAAAGAGAAGTTAAGTACAGAAACAACATTAAGTATGGCAAACGAAAGGCTTAGTGTTGCGAACGAAATTGCCCACAAAAATTCTCTTGATCTTTTGAGGGATATAGCAGAGGAAGAAAGTCTCTTAGATGAAGACTATGAAGAATCTGAGGTTGAAAATGAACCCCCGCAAGAAAAATCCTCATCAAACATTCCTGTTGAAGTCGAAAGTTGTAGCAACACCCAAACTAAAAGCTTGCCATGCTATCTTAATGGACTTCCTATCCATGCTGAATACTCACTTATGGAAGAGGACTGGATAATAGACGGTGTAACCTTAAGCGATAATTTGAAGGGAAATGGGTTTGTCTTGAAATGTTTTCGTCAATAAGTGTTACTTGATGGGAATCAACTAACCCATTATTCATTGTTTGTTTAGTATAATTAGACGCGGTCACTTCAACTTTTCGGATGTGGAGTGTACATCGCAGATAAGCGATGAGCACTGGAACAAAGTCTTAGTCCCATTTTTGACGCAGTACAAGTTGAAAAATGCACTTTCCGTAGAGAACGATGAAAAAAAGCTGATAGAAATGTTTGGAGAAGAAAATAAGAAGAAGATCTTAGAGCCGGGAAACTTAAAATTGGTGGCCAGCTTGTGCGATGCCGAAGAGGACACCACAAAAGTCCTTGAAATGGTGAAGCGAATACGATTGGTTTTATATCTTAAAGAATTTGCTGATTGTCAAACCCTAAAATCACTGGAGATGAAATGGGCGACGTCTATCCCTTCTGACATTTTAGACAAACAGTTGCGAGACATTTTGTGGGCAGCCGAGCTTATAAAATGGGTGTAGGTGTTCCATGTCCATTCTTATTTTCATCTTTTGCTATATCTTATAATAATGGTTTTCCTGTAGGATCATGCAATGGCAAGACGGTACCTTCCTTAAGGAAATGAAAGAACCGTGGGTGAAGACACAGTTGACATCACGACTGCTTGTACCAGTAATTCCGGTAAAGCCCGGCGAGACTGAATCTGACGCAGAAAAGATTGTTGCCAATAATAAGAAATCACTAGTATCTCCAAAAATAAAAGCGAAGACTCGTGTAGATGGGCTTGACGATGCCGAAGAATTCGAAAATGTTTGGGTTGAGTTAAAGGGTGGTTTTGGTACTCGGCATGAATCTGAAAACAGTAACAATCGTGAAGATCTAGATGTATTATTCAAAGGTTTTTCAGTAATGTCTGCAATGCAGGCTTTAACAATGCCAGAAGAAGCAAAAAAGAGGATTTGCGAGTTAGAATTCTTTGGCATAAGAGGAATTGGAAATCACTTCCAATTCTTGGGTTGTCTCCAGACCTCCAAATATCTTATGTGCTCGTACTTGTTAGGGGAATTTTACTTACCATCATTTGAGGGAAGAGAAGGTAGTGGCATACAGGAACTGTTGTATGCAATAAGAATTGTATACTCATTCAAGGTAAGCATTTGTTTTATTATCTTCAAAGAGTTGCTCAAGTTTTTTCAACAATACTTGCATTCCTCACCAATTTACAGATAAGAGTGGAAGCAAGTAAATTGGCATTTCACCATATTAGGTCTTCGGCAAGAAGTAAGAGAATTTTTGATGCTGACTCTTCACCAATCAAGGCAAAGAGAGTTCGGGCATGATGACATGCTTTTCTGCTTCCATCTTTGGTACAACTTCGATGAATTGACTATTGACTATCAAGTTTTCCTTTCATTTGTTTTTGTAACTCCTATGAGATCCAAACTTCCCTATATATGTTGATTGGCCTGTGTTCACGTCCGCCGTTGCAGACTAAATCCCCTTAGATTTCCTCAATGAATGTTGTGTGTGACATACCGTTGTGGAATGGGTTGCTGTGATCCCGGACGTTGACTGTTACATTTGATAGTTGTCACATCCGCCGTTGCAGACTAAATCCCTTTAGATTTTCTCAACGAATGTTGTGTGACATACCGTTGTGGAATGGGTTGCTGTGATCCCGGAAATTGTTGGCATACTATTTACCGATTATAAAATATGTACGTATCAGCTGTGAAATCTTTCCAGACGTTATGCTTAAGAAAATGGTGAAGACTGATTAAGCATTCGAAGCAATGTGAGATGTAGCAATTTTCCAATAATAAAAAATTTTTCTTGGCAAAAAGTGCGTGAATTTTTTTCACGGTGTCACATGATTTTTATTTTTCACAGAGTACTGTGCTATGAGTTATCACTTGACATACTTTACTACACCACATGATTTATTTCATTTTTCTGCGCAATCTGACGAGCCCGGACACCATGTCCAGACTCTACCATTGGCAGATAAATTTAACCGGATGTTGATCCCACTTCTGCACCATCAGAGATATTTGATAAAAATCTGATTGGCCGATCATCTTGTGATTTATGGTAACTCACCAGCGCCTGGAACTCTCCTAGAACTATCAAGGAACTGGCAGGTAACTAGGGTGATACCTGTGATACAAATTTTTATGTTATACATCATGCAAAATCCCTTCGGCTAATTCCTGATAATCATGAGAGATCCACAAACTGATTTACATGCATGTGAATATGAGAAAAAAGGAATTAGCATAGCCGAGATATATGACCCTATATAAACCTCCCGATATGTTTGTAATCGAATAAAAATGAATCTGAGTTTAGCCCTTTTTCACCCAGAGGCTGAAAAAGAAAATCTATCCCCTTTTTCTGGCTTCGAATTTATGAGAAGGCGAGTATAAATTTGAAACATGATATTCATTAGTGTAAGTTACTAAAAACGCTATAAATCAATAAATTGTTATAAATCGTTATAATTCGTAAGTGAACAAGAAATATGCCTGATACGATTATTCTAGATAAGCAGTTTAATAAGATTGTGCCTAAATCTATTAATAATCGTCCTGGATATGATATGAAATATGTTAGCGCATATATTGTAAATTACTGTTATGGTACTGACCTCAAAAAAATAATCAGAATAGAGTGGGAGTATGATACATTATCAGTTGTGAAACCAGGTCAGTCTCTAGTTGCATGGGCTGTAAGTGTTAGAATTCGATTACAAGAATTATTAGCCAATCAGAGATTTAGTGTATATCACCGACATTGTTTGTTTGCAGGATTTGGGAATGGCAAGATGGTTAATTCTGACTATCATCGACCCAGAATCAATAAGAATAATATGGCTATTTGTTTTGATTGCTGGAAATTGGTAAAGATTACCGATATAAAACCAAAAAAGACATATTTTAGTGGATGGCGCAGATATGGATATGAGGTTAAATCCAAGGACTTGATGAAACACCATTGGGATACCGAATGTTCCAAAGCTAAAACTAAGGATGGGGGTGTACGACTTATCCAAAATGCTTATCGAAATTATAAGAGAAGGCCCGAAACTCTGGCAAAACGAGTTTGGGAAGCAGTTCGAAATGATAACACTCCTAAGGATAAAAAGTTTCTAAACATACCTAATTCTGATTATAGATATAGCATGGAATTTGAGATTTTTGTTAAAGAAGGGTATCATTCTAGACATGCTGTCCTTTATGATGCCAAAAGTTGGTCAGACCATAAGAGGCGTCAATTAGCTGATAGATTATCTCGACAAGAATTAGCTGAAAAACAATTACAGCAAGAGTTAGCTGAAAGACAGAAATGTGTCCTTTTAAATATTCAAAGACAGAAGGGATTTCATCAGATCGTGAACAATGGCCGAAAGATGCATCCACTATATCTTCTACAGATTGATAGATCAAAAGAGGTTAATACAAGCGAAATATTTATCTCGTCTCGGTATGTAAAACAAAATAACTTACTAGCATATATAATTAATCTTAATCAGTCCGCATTAAGATTGAGAGATGGGACAAAAATCACAATTGTTTAACTAGTTTAACTAACTGATTCTGAGAAATATATTAATTATAGACTATTGCTTTTAACTGAAGATTAGTATCATTTAGCCAAAGGTGCAATGTATAACTTATTCTTTATTTTTTGCGCTATATAATCTGGATGCATGATCACCTAGTATAATTGGCCGATGGTGCTATGCATGATCTGCCTATTCTGGGTTAGATCCTCCAATATATTGTATAACTATTTTAATAAAAGTATTTCAGAACAATCGGGATATATTTGTCATGGGGATGAGGACGTTGTTATCTAGTAAGAAATAATTGGATGTATGAGAAGATAGCCCAATTATGGATACGATTAGATACAGTATCACATATACTTGTTA
>CAJVPP010003023.1:0-12823 GCA_910592005.1 Funneliformis mosseae
TTTTAATTTATAAATATATAATTTGTATAAAATTCAGATTTTATCTGAAGTTCAATTTCAGATATCTCAATTTCAGATGGTCTCGTGCATGAATTTCAGATTAATCTGAAGTTCGATTTCAGATATCTCAGATATCTTAATTTCAGACGGTCTCGTGTCTGAAAGATTCATCACAATTTCAGACAACCCTCGTGTCTGAAATTAGAATTTAACTGAAATTAAAGAGTTGAACAATAAGATCATTGGAATTCAGATAACAAAAAAGGGTCCTTGAATCTCAATTTCAGAAACTTGAAGATCGTCTGTATTCCAACTTCAGACGAAAATTAATTTCAGTCACAACACCCACCGGATTTCAAATATCAAAATCAATCAATTCTTATCGATCGATTTAAATTTTTTTTATTATTTTTTTTTAATTTTTTTTTCGTAATTTTTTTTTTATATATAATCTTTTCGAAATGATTTTTGATATCCGAAACCATTTCGATATTCGTTTAAAATTATTTTAAAAAACTTTCAAATTTTTGAAATGAAATTTATATTTCAAACAGGAACCCTAGTGGAGATGAATATTCCTCAGACCTCCCTAGTTATTTATATAATTTTATGGATTTCAATATTTGGCTCTTAAACAATTATTTGTTCACCAGATATGTTATGGATGTTGTTTTAACCTTTTTTAAAGCAAATTTAAGATTACTAACCCTTTCTTTCTCATCTTCCAGCTTGAATCATGTTATACTATAATAAATTTAAGCAAAAAACGGAATTTCTCAAGACCTAGAAACAACCGATTATAACTTAGTTATGCAATACGCAAACGTACAATATCTTCGGATAATTTTATTATAATTGATCAGGATCAAGAAAGTTTCCGTTTTATTGCGTATCATGATGGGAAAATTTTACTAAACTTGCCAGACATTTATTAAATCATTAAGTTATTGAGAGTTGGAATTTAAACCGAATTAATTACATAAGTTGAAATTGAACGACAGAGAAATGATTAAAAGTGATTATTGAAATAAAAATAAACCGCATCCCGAAGTTTATACTTTAGGATATTGAACTTTTAAAAATAAATTTTAATTTCAATAATTGCATATAAATCATTTAATTGATCATTAAATGCTTTTAAGGTCTATTCTAAAGCTCTTTTTTTTTAAAAAAAAAAAGAAAATAAAAATCAAAACTTATCATTTCGATCTCATATTAATAAAGAATTTATTCGGTCGAGCGGTTCTGATTACTTTGTAAAATATCAATACCTAAAATATGATACGCGCAATTTTAAACCGTCTCGAAATAACTATCTCCTTTTTTTTGCCAACTTAACTAGACTCATGGTCATGGACGGCCTAGGGCCAGCCTTTCCCTTTGCTTTAAGGTAAGATCAGTTATTTTTTCCACAGAATTTTGAATAGATAGTCACCACGGCGAATGTGGCTAAGTTTTGATTATGTTATTTTATTGTTCACTTTGTCGTCAATTAATAATTACAGAATAATCAGACGGAAGAGTTCAGTTCATAACCGCGAAGAATGCAGGTGGCTAAAATTTTTCTTTTTAATTTACCGTTATTGATTAATAAGATATTTTTTTTAAGCTAGATCAGTATTCTGTGATACTTTCTGATACAGAAACTATTACAGAACTTACAACTACCGAAATTACAAGCATAAAAAGTAATGAAGAATAGAAATTTTTTCATCCTTAATTAGAACTAACCGCAGTTATGCAGCATTTTTCTTTCAAATCGAAAAAGTAAATCCCAACATTACTTATTGCAAAATTTGTGAAACGAATTTTTGCAGAAACAAATAAAACTATTAATCTTTGCGTGATAAGCTTAATATAAAGAAAATTATTTGGGATTTTGAATGACGATGAGGATCATCGATATGCTTAAAATCATAAAGTAATTATAATTCAACCTGGTCATTTAAACGGTTTCGATTCAGGCTGAGAACTCGAATTGACCCAGTTATCGATTGTAACCGATTTAAACTAGGTCAAATATTTAAAACTATTTTCAGAATAGAACCAGTTCCAACCTCTAATCATAATTACAAGGTACATGATTCCCAAGCCGAACTACAAAATATATATCATTTTATTCAAAAAAAAACCTATTAATTGTTCAATTATTACGCTTGTCTGTGGAATTTGCTATTTTATTATTATAATATAATATCATGTAGTGCATGCATTTTTATAAATATATCTGAATCCGCAAAAAATTTTCTGTGTAGTTTACTATATTGAAATTGCTTTCCTCAATTTACTTAAGTCTTCCTTATTTATCGTAAATGGCAAAATTTAAGTACTTGCTGTTCTGCAACAATGTGGACAATATATACCTAATTGAACTTAATCATAATGACTTGTTAAGAATTCTAGTAAAATTTATACATATAATCATAGTCGATGAAAATTTGACTACCTGAAAGTCTTCCCTTAAACTAAATCAATCATCTATTAATATTCTAATGTGCTGTGCTTATTACCAACCTATTTATTAATTAAGGTTGTAGGTGTACTCTTAAATTGAAACTATCTAATCATTGAAACTATTGAAAATTGTCGAAAACTGTCAAAATTCTTTAAAATTCGTTGAAATGGTTTTTAAAAAGCTAATGTTTCAGACCTAAACAAAGATTTGGATACTATATAATGAGATATCCTTAGGATATTTTATTTTGGAGCTAATTAATAATTTAATATAAAAGTTTTCATATCATGTATTAATATATTTACAACGGAAAGTTTGAAACTTTTGCCAACCTTTGCAATTTTGCCTTTAAAAAATTTAAAACATTATAACTATAAATTTTGACATCTGTCAAAACCTCGGGGTGTCAGAAACCTTATTATAATGATAAAATATCTGAGCGTAATCTCAAAAAGACTTGTTAGAAACTTTAATAACATACATTTAACGAGCATATTTCAGAAAATTTGATCACAAATGTGTAGCTTTCAAAAGAATTCATGCAACTTGGAAAATATATAATAACATTAATTAGAAGCATATTTGCAAATTTTGAATTTGTTTAATTTAAAATACTTTATTTTGGAATTTGAATAATAAATAAATTCTATGGCAATATAATTGTTACAAGCAAACATTTAAAAATTAGAACATAAAAAAATATTATTTTAATTTCAGATAAACAATCATTACATTTGCAAACTTTTTCTGTTAATAGTTTCTGTAAACTATTCTATTTTAATAAGCTTGCTATACAACAGTTTTGTATTATTGTTAAAAAAATTATCTTATCTTTAGATAATTTATTTAAAATACTGGTTGAAATAGTTCAAATTGTCTAAAAATTGGATGGCTGATTTTAAGCTATTTTGATATTATTTATGGCTGATTTGTCATGTTTTCTGATCAGTACAAACAAATGCCAATAGATGCTGATCGATTCTAATCAGACATGACCATTCAGCATCAATTCAGAACTTAAGTTTAATTATAAATCAGCCTAAAATTAGCCTTAATTTAGCAATAATTCAGACGCTGATAGATGCTGTTAAGCCTAAACATTATGTCATTAAGATAACAAAGCTTATTTGCTAACAGGGAATTTAAGTGGTAAACTATGAAATAAATAAACATGAATTTATTTAAGTTGAAGGGTCAGGTTATCTTTATTGATGATTTATGTTTTAAGAAAATAGATATTGATAAGGATATAGTTTTAAGTTGTTAAGATAATACTTTATTAATTGTATAATAGAAACTTGTTATTTTGTCAAGGTGACAATACAGGATATTTATATAAAATACAATTATAAGAAAGAGATAATAAATATAATAGTGAAAGTAAATATAACTATGATAATAAAGAAAATAAATATCACAACGATAACCATAATAATAGTAAAATTAGTGAAAATAATATCACGATTTTCCTAGTAATTATTGGTGACATTAACTGATGCAGTCATTTAATAACGTAAATAGGTTATTACTAACAAATTCCTCCTCTAACATCTGAGCTCCTGTGATGGTACTAGCTTCTTGTATAAGCTGTTAATATTGTTCATGCTGTTAATATTGTTCATGATTGATACGAGAGAGCATTCCTATAGTTATATGCTTAGTTTAAGCAATTTGGTCTATTTCAATTAATTCATATAAGTAATATACTTATACAACTACTTTTTGATAATATGGTGAGAGAAGGTTCATACATTGAGTTCTTTCAGTTAATGATTCAGTTTTAGTTTCAATAGCTTTTCCTATATGCCAGAGAACTATTAATATTTTAACTTGATTTCATATGCTTTTTGCTCTTCTAAGTTATCAAAGTAAAGATTTCACTTATTGTAATGCAGTATCATTATGTTGATAAAAAGGAGATAGAATATCTGGGTAAAGAGGTTTAGTTTGTTATAAGTCTACTAAATTCGATTATTTAGATCCATTTTTTTATTTTGGAGAAAAGGGGTAGAGTTCAATCAATATTCACTCTATTTATATAGATTTTTAATAAACTTCTATTTACAGGAGTTTTAAGAACTTTCCCATTTAATTTCCTAATCTTATATACTCCATTTTCAATTACGTCATGTATATTATATGGTCTTTTCCATTTTGAATCTAGTTTTCCTGATCACTGCTTATCTAGCATTACTTTGTAATACAAAACTTGATTATTTATCTGGTATGACACAATTTTTTATCATGTTGATCTTTCTGTTTTTGTTGTTCTTTTTGCAAATTTTATTGAACAGTATTACGAATAATTGGTAGCTGATCTAATTGTTTTTTCACATGGTTGAACAGGAGGGATTCCTTCTCTATTTCTGTACTATCCATTAGTAATTTAGCTTTCCATCCATACACAAGGAAGAAAGGTGACATTTTTGTTATAGAATATTCATTTGTATGATAAGCAAAAAGTGCAGGAGTAATGAAACAATCCCAATCTCTTTGATGATTAGTGGCAGTTTATATAAAAGTTTCTATTAATGTTCTATTAAACCTTTCAACTAATCCATTGGTCTGTAGATGATATAGCGTTAATATTCTATGAGGTATTTCAAATTTTTGTAATAATTCATATAATAGTTGATTATTAAAATGAGTATCATGATCGGTAAGTATTTCTCTAAGATATCCATGTCAACAAATTATATCTCCATACACGAATTGTACAGTTGTTTTAGCATTATTATGCCTTACAAGCTTAGCTACTGGTCACTTAGTTAAATAGTCCATAGCAACGATTATATATTTGTTTCCCTTACTGAAAACTGGTAAAAGTTCAACATAATCTATTCTAATACGATGAAATAGTTGTCTGATTGGTATAGGATGTAAAGGTTTTATTCTTGAATCTCTTCCTTACTTCTGACAAGAATCACATGATTGTACATAGTTCTTGATATCTTCAAACATTTGAGGTCAATAAAAACATTTTTTAATTTTCTTCATCATCTTTTCTTTTGAATTATAAGTGGTAGTTAGATCATTATGAATCATGTAAAGGCAGGTTTTAATTCTATTTTTTTGAGTACTCTAATTAGGTTATTTAGGTTATTTTTGTTAATTTTGTATAGTAAATTATATTTGATAATATAGTGTTTTGATAATACAGACAATTTGTGCTATTGTGTTTGATTAAAAGTAGTGGGATAAATTTGGTTAGTTAAATAATTAAATAGTTGATTATATTGTTATTCTTCCATGGTTAAGAATTTAAGCTGTTTATCACACTGTAAACACTTTCACTTTCACTTAATTCTTTGTATTATATTGGTTGATGATTTAGTAAAAGGGGAAAAGAGGTGCATTACTGATATCACCAAGGTGAAAGTATAATTTGCACAAAGATTTTCTTGTTGTACTAAGAGAGGTTCTTTCCACCAAAAATTATTGATTAAATATTCTAGTTTTATATCTAGTTGGATTTTTTCTAAATCATATCTAATGATACAGTCATGTATGATAGTTCTGTATAATAAATTCTTCTTGCATACTTTGCAATATGTGTGAATATAATAGTTTTTAGTATTACATGAAAAAGTACATTGTGATCCTCCTCTAGTAATAGGCTGTCCAGCAATTACTTGTTTAATCTTTATATTTTCCTGGTATATTTCTTCTAATTCATCTTTAGGAGATTTATAACCAATAGCAGTAATTAGGACAGTATTTGAATATTGTCGAGACAATTCTTCTTCAAACTATTCATTGCTTTCTTCAGATTCAGGAGGAGAAATATGCCATTCTACATTTTCTTCTATCACACTAGTATTTTCATCTTTATCGTCAGTTATATCTGTTTTTGTAAGATTAATGATGAAATATTCAACAGTTTTCTCATCATAAATTTGGGATAATACATCAGCATTTGCATTATATTTTCCTGCTCTATATTCGATGGTAAAATAATGTTATTGTAATTCTATAATCTATCTAGCACATCTTCCTTTTGGTATTTTTGAAATTTTCAACCATTTTAAAGCAGCATGATCAGTTACGATAGTGAATGGTCAACTAAGATAATGATGAAAATGTTTAATTGACCAAACAATTGCTAAACACTTTAAATCAGTGATGGGATAATTTTTCTCAGTTCTGTTAGTCAATCTACTAGCATATGCGATAATATACTCTTTTTTATCCTTCTTTTAAGATAGCACAGCGTCTAATTCTTTCTTTGAAGCATCAGTATACAAAATGAAAGGTATTTCAAAATCTGGGTTCTGTAAGATTGTGTCTTGATAAGCCTTTCTTTTAGTTAGTCAAAAGCATGTTGTTGCTTTTCTTTCCACTTAAAAGGTTGATCTTTCTTTAATAGTAAAGTCAAAGGTTTAGTATGTCATACAAAATCTTTAATAAATTTTCGATAATAACCAAATAGTCATATAGTTGAGTCAAGTTTTTTGATTCTAGAAATTCTTCAATTTTTGTGATTTTCTCTGAATCAGGCTAAATTCCTCCTTGTCCTATGATATATCTTAAGAATACAAGGATAGTTAACAGAAATAACATTTTTTTAGTTTATTATAAGATGAGCGTCTCTAAAAGTTTGAAATATTTGTTTAACATGATCAACATGTAATTCAAAAGGTCCTTTTGTGTAGATTATTACATTATTGAGATAAACTGATACAAACAATCTAAGAAAGTCTTTAAGAATTCAGTTTATAAGCCTTTGAAATGTTCCAGGTGCATTGTTTAAACTAAAGGATATGACTAGAATTCGTATAATCTATTTTCTGTGATAAAAGCAGTTTTTCAATATCATTAGAATGCATTGCAACTTGCCAGTAGCCACTAGCTAAATCGAGAGTAGTAAATTAATTTGCTTCACCTAGTAAATCTAATAAGTCATCAATTCTTGGTAATGGATATGCATCAATTTTTATGACAGCATTGACTTTTTGATAATTGACACATAATCTTTTTTCAGGGTTTGTTCGATATAGTTTTTGAGCAATTGGCATAGCCGCTCTAGTATAGATATAATGTTTAATTTCTGTTATTCATCCTATCTCAGTTTGACTTCTAATGTAAATGTCATAATATTCTTCCAAAAGATTCATAAAAGTCTGCTGTTAGTGGTAATCTAAAAGTCCTAGTTGCTTCAAGTAAGTTGGATCAGTTTTAACAGTATATCCTACAATTTCAGCAAGATAAGCAGCTGGATTATCTTCTGACAATTCTTCTAATTCTTCATTACTATCAGTATTCTCTTCAGATTGTATAGGGAAATAGTGGTTAGATCATGGGTTAAATCCTAATTCATTATCTAATTCTGATTTTTCTGAGTCAATATAACATTATCAGATAAGTAAATGGAATACTCTTCTAAATATTCATCCTCATATTCTTTGCTTTTGTATTTATCCTTAGCCTCTTGAGTTACAACTTTAGCTATATTAGTAAAAGTAATAGGAATTTTCATGGTAATTCCATCTTATTTAAAAGTAAAGATAGATTGTTCTTAACTCATAGTAGCATTAGTTATTCTGAGCCAATTATTTTTAAGTATAAGAATTTCATCTCTAGATTCGAGCATTTGAAAAGAGGTAGATATATTAATTTTTCAATCTTCACTAATACGTTATCAATGATTTTGAGGGAACGAATTCTAGCACCTTTTGCTATTACTACTATAATTTTTAAAGGTTAACTTATTTTATATCCCAATTTTTCTACTAAGGCTTTAATCATAATGCTGATAGCAGCTCCACTATCTATAATTGCAGTTTGAGCTTTTTGTCTAACCCTTAAAGTATACTTTGCGGTAAAGGTTGATTCGTTATCATTTTCCACTAGGTTAGCTTTCTTAGTTTTATCAGTAGCTCTTTTCCTTAAATGTCTGACAGCTCAAGCTAAATTAGAATGATATTTAGAAATGGCATATATGGCCTGTTTCACTGATAATTTACATGGTAAATTTTGTAAATAAGTAGAGACATTAAATTCAGTTAGTTATTCGATAGTGATAGGTAACAACCTTCCTTTAGGGGCTTTTAACACTTTTTCAATCCTAGCTGATTCAATTACAGGTTCTGGTATTGATTCTTCTATGTCTACTTCTTTGACAGTTATTTTAGTCTTAGGTGGATTTTAAAACTTTACTGATCCTCTTTTATTTTTTAATACAGCATTTTTAAGTATAGTCCTGATCTAGTATTTAAGTAGACTTCATATTCATCTTCCTCATAATATTCCTTTAAAGTATATTCCTCATTATTGTATTCTTTTTCATAATATTGGTTAGCTAGATTTACATCTCTAGTGTCATTATAATGAGGTTTTCTATCAGTTCTTCTTAGTTGTTAGCGAGGTTGAAGGCAGTTTCTAGTTATGTGTCCTTCTCTATTACAAATGTAGCAAGTCATAAAAGACATATTTTGTCTAGGTCTTCTAGTAGTATTATTATAAGTTTATTCTGTTTGTCTTCTTGAGGGTTGTTGAGGTTGAGCTAATAAAGCAGTTGTCAAATTAGCATAGTTGATTAATAGCTGTTCTAGTTTTTTCATGAGTTTATCTACTTTAATATTGGTAACCACATTTTTAGGAGTAGAAGCTGTGTTAATACTAATATTCTTAGGGGCTTTTCCAGAGGCTAAATTATATCTGATTTCAATCGTCTATGCAGAGTTTACAGTAGCATCTAAATCAGCTAAATTTTATGAGTAGACTAATAGAATATAAGCAGGATTTAGTCCTATAAGTAAATCTTTTTCTTCTGTATATTATCTGTTAATCTCACACAAGTTACTAGTTTCTTGAATTTGTTAGCATAGGAATCAATAGATTCATCAGTTTGTTGTCACAAAGAAGTTAATTCCTGGTACTATTGATTTTTCTTAGTTTCGCTAATAAAGCGAGCTTCAAATAAATCTACAAAATTTTGATCACTATTTATCTCAGTGTTCTAATTATAGCCTATAGCAGTGATAGCACTGTCATACCAGTCAGCTGCTGTGCCTTTAAGGTGTCCTTCAACAAGGGCCTTTTTTATGCTTTAGTGATCTATCTATTAGTGATTGCAGCTCTTTTAAACACAGTGAGCCACTCTACAGGATCTTTATTTTTAGCTTCTAAAAAATAGTCGATTTTAATAGTGGATCTTTCTGCACTTTGAGCCCTGCAAAGTTGTTCGCTGATATCTGTCAAATGTTATTCATCATTTCCAAAAATCTCTCAAAAAATAGCTCTCATTTCTTCTTCTGTAACCATTATTTCAATTTCAATTAGGATGAATTAGAGAGTAAGGTTGATAAGCTAAATGCAGAAGGTGTTGAAGAAGTAACAAGTTATTGTAGTAATCATCGATCTGCTATAGGCCTTACTAGGTCCTGTTCTAAGATTTCAGTATATACCCTTGAAGAAATAGATAAGGTAATAGGTTGCTGAAAATAATTTGTTCGAAAAGATATGCCTTGTATATACAAATATATTACGTCTGCTGAAAAAGGTCGAATAAGATATCGAATATTAGAAAGAAGCTGGTATATAACTCTTATTAGGTGAGAGTTATGATGTTCAGATTTAGAAATACTACTAAGTTGTTTAAATAGGTTAAAAGCAACAATATTTCTTGAGGTAAAAGTGTCTGCTTGATATTCACATCTAAATCAGTTTCAGAAATTTTTAAAGCTATTGGAAAGAGTTTCAAATGAAGAGGGTGGATAACATCAATTATAAGTATAATCTTAGTTAAGAGATTTGTCTAAATAATGCTTAACTATATGCTCTGATGTAGTTCTCTCAAGTTTCTCAAAATTTATAGACCTCACTAATTCTTCAGCAGTTCATTATATATATCTTCAATAAAGATTTTCCTGGCAGGAATTATCACTTATTAAGCCTAAATACTACATTATTAGGATAATAAAGCTTATTTACTAATAGGGAGTTTAAGTAATAAACTATGAAAGAAATAAATATGAATTTATGTAAGTTGAAGGGTCAAGTTATCTTTATTGATGATTTATGTTTTAAGAAAATAGATATTGACAAGAATATAGTTTTAAGTTGTTAAAATTATACTTTATTAATTATATGATAGAAACTTGTTATTTTGTCAAGGTAACAATACAGGATATTTATATAAAATACAATTATAAGAAAGAGATAATAAATATGATAGTGAAAGTAAATATAAATTTGATAATTAAGAAAATAAATATCACAACAATAACTATGATAATAGTGAAATTAATGAAAATGATATTACAATTTTCCTAGTGATCATTGATGACACTAATTAGCATAGTCATTTAGTGATGCAAACGGGTTATCACTAATAATGCTGATCGACTCCAATCAGAAATAGCCATTCAGAACTTAAATTAGATCATAAACTAAAAATTTTATTGTTTATCGTCAAATTCCAATATCAATACGTGGAAAGCATCAAAAAATAATAAGTTTATTAGATGATGAAGATATTTATCAAATGATTATAGAATATCTTTGGAATATTAGTTGTAATGTGACAATAGGCAGATTTAAAATTTATATTGAACAAGAAATATTCTCAAATATGGGAATAGAAAGAAAAAAAACAATTTCAAAAAATACAGTTCGTGTTTAGTTAAAATATTTTGGATGGGAATTTTGTGTTGAAAAAAAGATGTTTATTATGATGATCATAAAAGACCTGATGTAATTGAATACAAAAAATATTTTTTAAATCAAATTTTTGAAATAGAAAAGTGGATGCCAAAGCCATTAAATGATGATATAAAAGTTTTAGAAGAACCTATTTTAAATGTAAATAAAAAATGACATATATTAATTACATATGACAAATCTACCTTTTATGCTAATAATAGAAAAAAAAACTTTTTAGGAACCCATTGGACATTAACCACTTCAGAAAAAAGGAGTGATTTTCTTACAGAAGTTGATAGATGTCTAAAAACTAAAGAAAAAAAGCATGAAACTAGAAATAAATTGTGATGAATAGTGAAAATCAGATGATTTAATTAAATAGGTATGAATAATATTATTTATTTTTATTTTTAAAACTTTTTATTAATTACCTTTAATATTAGATAACTGAAAAGCAATTCTTATATTTGAGAAATTACATCCTGATGATATTAATATATTTGCAATTGATAATGCAACAAGTCATGTGGCATATGCTGAAGATACATTTATTATTACACGAATAAATCTTAAACCTGGTGGTAAAGGGAAGTTTAGAAATAGATCAATGACTGATAGATCAGTTCAATTAATACATCTTTCAAATGAATAGCCAAAAGGCATTAAGTTGATTTTGAAAGAACGAGGGTTATGGTCTTAATGTTAATTGAAACATATTTGTGATAATTATAAAAAACACTTGCCTGTTTTAAAAAATTGTTATGCAATTTGTGTGCTTTCACTTCAGCCAGATTTTTTAGCATACAAGCCACTAATTAAGGAGATTATTGAAAGTTTAGATCATAAGGTGATATTCTATCTAAAGTTCTATTGTAAACTCAATTTTATTGAAATATTTTAAGATACTGCTAAATAATATGCTCATAATAATTATGATTATTCATTTAAGTCATTAGAAAGAACAGTTCCAAAAACTTTAAATTCTGTTTCCTTAAAATAAGTTAGACGATATGCTTGGTATTCTTGAAGATTTATAGATGCATATAGAAAGGTTTAACAGGTATTGCAGCTTTATATGCTGTAAAATAATATAAATCACATCAGAGAATTCCTGATATGATAAATTTTTAATAATAAAAACTATTGGTCCATCAAATTCACAATCACATAATATAAAGTATTGACTAATAAAATTTCTTCACGTGATTTTATTAAAATTTGACCATAAAATAGAAAAATAGCAGCTTTAGACTATGTGCACTATAATAGAAACATGCTTTCAACTATCAAATTAGATGAAAATTAAATTGAATTTTAGTCAATTTTTCTGATTTTTTTTATTTTTTATAATAGAAATATACCTCCAACCATCAAAATCAGATAAAACTTAGTTGAATTTTTGTGATGTTTTTTGCTTTTTATAATAGAAACATTCCTCTAATCATCAAAATTAGATGAAACTTAAGTTAAATTTTCTGATTTTTTTTTACTTTTTATAATAGAAATATGCTTCTAACCATCAAAATCAAATGAAACTTAAGTTGAATTTTTGTGATTTTTTTTACTTTTTATAATAGAAATATACCTCTAACTATTAAATTAGACGAAAATTAAGTTAAATTTTAGTCAATTTTTCTGATTTTTTTAAGGGGATTTTAGAAGGAAAATGGATTATATTTTTATTATTTTACATAGTTTTTCCATTTTTTACTTATATTTTTTTAA
>CAJVPP010003024.1:0-12821 GCA_910592005.1 Funneliformis mosseae
GCGAAAGTTTGATGATCATCTAAATTTTTTTTTTTGTATCATCGACACTTATAAATTTACAGGTGATCATGTATTGTATTATATTATATTTTTGGAAAATTTAAGGGGTAGTTATATAATAATTTTGGATGATCTCAGGCGGTCGGATACTTATGACCACTACTGTATTTAAGAGAGATAAGGTTATCTTTGAGACATTTATGTGAGAATTTAAAAATTTTTTGTAGTATCCTGATGTTAGTATATAAATTAAATAGAGCAATGGATTATTTAGACAGCTAATAAACTTTGAATTTGTTAACAAGTATATATTTGTTTGCAGTCAAAATTAAGGTATCTTGAAAATAAGTTCCAATATTTGTTCAGAGTGGATTGAGACCAAGTTATAGAGGCAAAAACACTTTTAAGAGTACAACTGTTAATAGAATAGTCTAATTTGTCTCTAAATTATGTTCATTTCTTTGAGTCCATCTTATTAAAATTAAAAGAAGATTTAGTAAGACAATTACGACTATTTGAATTAATTTGTAAGAAGTTAGAACTTTTAATAGTGATGACATAATAGTCAAAAATTTGTGTGTCAATAGATAGTACATCAGCATCGAGCATATTGAGTCAGGTATTATCCAAATATAATCAATTCTTGACAATGACTGATTATGATAAAAAGTAGTAAAGTGTGATCTATTAGTATCATATAAAATAGTGAAAGAATTGAAAAGGTTATAATGATTCAATGAATTGATAAAAGAGATAGTTCAAGGTAAGTTATTTGTTGTGTGATCTATATCTGCATTAAAATCACTAAAGAGAATAATATAATAATCATTTTTAATAGCGTCATCAAGAAGGTATTTAACATATGTTAAGACTTGCTTAGTGATTTTTTTTTTGAATTTTTCTGAGAGAATGTATACATTAATAACAATAAGTTTTTGTTTATCAGAAAATTGTAACTTTGCATAAATAATTTTATTGAGTTTAAATTCGTATTGAAAAATATGTTTGAAGAGTTGAGAACTAAAAGACAGGCTAACTCTAAACCCACAAGACTGACTATCACAGATTTTACTAAAGAGTGTTAGAAAGTTTGGAAATAATCGATTAATAATTGAAGTATTACTGTATTTAAAATTAGTTTCTTGTAAGGCCAGTATATCATAATAGTGTATTTCATAAAGTAAAAAAAGAATGTTCTGTTTAATGAGCTTATTGAGTCTTCTAACATTATATAAGGCTATAGAAAGTTTTTTTGTTTTAAAAAGTTTGGAAATATTATTAGGTTCTGTTAAATTTTCAGTAAGAATAGTATTCATAATATATGTTAAATTTATTGTGAAAAGCTGCCAATGCAGCATTCTGTCATTTTATCAAATTCTTCATTCAATGGGTCAAAAACTTATATATCATATTGGTTAATAAGACTTTTATTAATGAGCACAGTTTAAAAATCTTGACAAATTTTGAGTAGTTTGTTGATTGTTAGAGTGAATTCAGAGATTCTCTGTTGTTGTTTTTGGTAAATAGCAATAAGTTGTTTATTGGTTTTTGTCTGTAAGTGAACAGTACAGAATGATATATCGATAAATGAAGATTTCATGTCTATTTCAGTAGTAGTATCAGAAAGCATATTATTAAATGATTCAGCTTTTTGTGAAGTTGTAACTTTGATATTCAGTACCTTTTCAACTACTTTAAGGTAAGATTGTGAAAACTTAAAAGTAAAACAAAGGTCACTAAGGGTAGTGTTGTCATGGGATATTGATAGGACACTGATAGAATATAGATGGAACAGATAGGACATTTGGAACATAATGTGGGACAGGTTGGAATATATAGCTGGGACAACAAATCTCTAGAATATCAAAAATGAACATAACTAACTAAGGATACTAATGATAGATTCAAATTAAGATATGATAAATTTCTTAAAGTCAGGATTGTGCATTGATCTATTTGGTGCTATTCCATTTTTAATATTTGAAGTAAAACATATTATATTATCAAATATAGTATCATCATCTATTGGTTC
This sequence comes from Funneliformis mosseae, assembly GCA_910592005.1. Taxonomy (NCBI): domain Eukaryota; kingdom Fungi; phylum Glomeromycota; class Glomeromycetes; order Glomerales; family Glomeraceae; genus Funneliformis; species Funneliformis mosseae. Next base: position 2,033 of record CAJVPP010003024.1, read on the forward strand.
ATCCTTCTACCTTAAGACAGGTGGTTTTTTAATAACATTTTTTTTGATAACATTAGGCTTTTTTGGTAGAAGAGGAGGAGAAGGAGGTTTTTTGTTTTGAGTTTGCAGATGTCTGACGTTAGAGATTGAAGGATTAATAATATTAGCAAATGTGATGTTATCTTTAACAGAATCATGAGGTTTCTTAGGTGCAGTATATCTGTTGAATTGAGCTAGTTAAAACCTGTATAGGTATTAGGTATTTTTGTTTTTAGAAGTATTTCATTTTCTAGGACATAAAGACGCATTATGATATATCAATGAATAAATAGCACATAGTTTAATTTTTGCGTCTGTCCATTCGAGTTTTTTATTATTAAGTGTAAGTTTATTAATCGCAATTACAGCATCAGCTTCATTATCATTGCAAAAATAGAAGTACGCGTATTGTAGATAGTTATAATTTGATCTTACTTGTAGAATAATTCAGGCGGTAGCATCAACCATCTTACTAATATTAAGAAGATCACGTGCTGTAATACCTTGTGAAAGATTAGTTAGTTTTTTAGAGAATTTAAAATGATCTTGAATTTCTTTTCTATTCAGGTCACATATGTGAATACGAATAGAGTCATTGATAATGAATAATCCATCAGTCGCTTGAAGATCAAATTTAGCATTTTTATTAAAAGTAATAATAGCGTGTTATTACAGGTTTCTAGTTTTCATAATGCAACATACAATATTTCTATAATGGAAAAAAAAATTTTTTAATTCATATAACTGTAAAATCTAACGGGATCTCAGTTACTGTGATCAACTGTGTAAGTACAAAAAGATGTAATGTTTGTATAACTAGAAGTAGAAACATGAGTTTGTTCATATTAGGAATCTGTACTTTACAAAGATCATCACGTTTGTTAGAATCTAAAAAGGCAACCTTGAGAATATTAGTTGAGAAATCAGCAGGAAGTTTTTCACGTGTGACTCTTGTAAAGGAAATATAATTAAAATAATATTTATTAGTGATTTTAGTGATCTTCTGTTAGGGTTAGCTCTAGGATATTTTTCAAGCAAAAAATACGTAAAAAATTTTTCAGCATTAAGGAATAGCATAACAAAAGCTACTGAGATGATGTCAATAGTATTTTCAGACGTGTTAGAAGGACTGTTGATATTCATTTCATCTTTTTTATTGTTAGTTATAATTTCAGTGACTGTATTAGTTTCTTTATTTTTCCCTTTATTAAGTGGCAAAGGTGTAGTATCAGATGTTTGGTCAACTTATATAGTGACAACTAAAGGTTGTGCAATATTAGAACTTTTATTGATAACTTCTTGTTCAGTTGTTTGAGTGGTATTCTGTCTTTTTTATAGTAGTAGTTTTTCTTTGACTAGCGATGTAGAGTGATCGCAGTTATTAGATTTTTGATTTTTTTTTGGCATTTTTGGTGATTAGCAAAAAAAGTTTTTTTACTTTTTATGTTAGTAATGAATTTATTATATTTATGTTATGTTTAAGTAATAAAATCCCATTACTCAAATAAAAATTCACACACTTTTGCTAAGAAAAAAATTTTTATTAATACATTCTATATGAGATCTCACCTTCCATTAATTTATAATTACAGAATAACGTTATAATTATTTTTTTGCTGCCTTTTCCTTTCAGCATGATAATAAATTTTTTTAGCATGCTTGAAGCAATAGCCTGTATAAGATAATATAGGTTTATCACATATTCTATATGGAGATTTAGCATATATTATTTGCACCTAATTTTCAGTGGAGAAAGCATTCTACTAAGCGAGTGCAAACATGATTACAAATACTTCCATCTTTTTTAATGTAAAGACAGGTAAGATGATTCATTTATTATATTTTTGCACCTTTTACATTATAGAATACGAATTTCAAAATGAGAAAATTCTAATTGAACTGTGATGAAAAAAAGTATATTGTAAATGATTAATCATATATCATAGCATAAATCATAATCTATAGATGTGAAAAAAATAGTATTCAATATTCTAATTGGCTGATAGATCAATCCAAATAGAAAGCTATTTCAGAAGTTGATTCATGAAGGCTATAAATATATTTATAGACTCTCAGATTATTTAGAAGAGATTGAAATTATATATGTAGATGAATTTGAGCTGGATCCTTTAACTGACTTCTACTATTCAGCCTTAATTTTGCCTTTATCTATCTTAGCTAGTAGAGTAAATATTTGTAAAAACTTTCCTATTAGTATAGAATCTGCGTTGTAAAAGAAATAAGTTTATTCATTTTTGAAAAAATAAATAATCCTTGCTTAAGAATCTAATCTAAATGAATTATTCTAATGATAACTTGATCACACTAATAGGAATAAATTAGAAGCAAGAGGAGATGAAAACTTAGAAAAATGAAGTGCTCATGAAATTTCTCTATAATCCAAATTTAGTACTTTTAAGATATAAACCAAATGCATTATATGATGCATTCACAAAAACAGATATTTTAGAGCCAGAGTATGTATTAATTCTAATATGGTTACTCAGTTAAAATGTGAATATGATATAAATTTATATATAACTCATTCTATGACTATATTTTTTTCACTTATTATATATACCTGCAAAATTCAATTTTTATTAATATATGCGAAAAATAAATATAAATATTCAGGATATAACTTGTGATATATGATATCTATGCTAATATATAATTACAGTATAATTATTTTTTTAAGGTATTCTTAGATCCTAGCCTTTTTATTCTTAGGCTCTTTCTCAATATCCACCCTTTCCTTTAATAATCCAACAATAACCTCCATCACCTGCTTCACATTTTTACATAACTCCTTTTTATCTTCTGAACCTTCTTCTAAAGCAGTCTTAACAAAACAAATATTAAGTGGATTTCTACTTGTGCAAAAAAATCCTGTCTGGAGTATAAAGGAAAAAATGCCATTCCATAGCTGTAGTCATGATTTTAAAAAGATAGTCATATTCATCACCAAAAACATCATTCACCTTTCATTTTCTTTTGTTAGTTTAAAAAGTACTTTCATATTATATAACATTTTGTAAGTAACTAGAGATATTAAATTAGTTAATGAATAAGTCTTAAGAAACTCTGAAATAAATAAACTTATTAACCTAAGCAAACCCAATAGTAATTTAATATTATTTATCTTCTATAATACAAATTAATTCCTCAAGTACTTTGATTGCATAATCCACATGACCTATATTCTTCTCACTAACAACTTTGAATTGAGGGTTTAGTGATATATTTTTTTCAGTAAGTTCTCTGATTATATTAATGCATGTATAGAGGATTACTGAAATATATTTATAATGAATTGTTTCATTACTATTATCAATAGGTCTTATATTACATAGCCTGAATTGTATATCCTTTAGATAATATATGTGAGGTTCTTTATAAATTAATAAAATACAATATATTAGTTATATTGTTCTGAAGGTTCAGCAACTTGAATAAGCAATAAAATACACTTAATGTAAATTGCGATATGTCTGTTATTTACCCATCTTTAACACTATATTTTACTAATAATTCTTTCAAGTCTTTCTTAGTCCTGTATGAGAAAAATGATCCCAACTTCTTATTCTTACACTCCTCTTTGCAAATTATTATTAAGTTGACATCATCAAAACCCAAGTTTTATTCCTATACAAGAAATCTATAAGCTTAGTCGTGTCATATTTTTTAATATCTTCTACTAGTGAGACTTTCATTTCTAGCAATAGAAGTAGAAGTAGAAGCTGGAGTATAAGGTGTACTAGTTTTAGACATAGTGTTACATTTTTATATAGACTAGTTTAGCTCAGACAAAAAATAATACTACGTTTTGGAGTGAGATAAAAATTTATTTTTGGAAAAATTACTGAGTATTAATATAGCTTTTTATGTAGTACAGGCATTGCATTATTTTACGTAACCTGTTTCTCATATACATTTGATAAAATAATACTTTATTTATAAAATAAAAAAAAAGTTGTCAGAAGTCGATTTACAATACATAAAATTTGTGACTATAGCACTATATAATACAAATAAAAAATATTATTTATTCTTGGATTTTATAAGAATATGAATTTGATTCTGAATGAAAGGCTTATCAAAATACTTAGAGATTTCTTCTGCTACTTCTGTAAGTTTATTTTTTTTAGAATAATTCACATATAGGTTGAAGTTAAAGGATAGAGCTTGGTAACCTTAGTTTGCTAAAAGAGTTTTAATGGTAAATTTGAGAATAGCAACTTTATTCTTCTTGCAAGATTCAATCATGAAAAATTTTCATCTTCTTCATCCTGAAAATAACACCTAAGTTTAAGAGGATTGGTGTTAGTTATTTTTAATTCTTAAATGCAAGAGCCCATTGTAAGAAATTTTCACTTGCAGTAAACATAACTTCTGGCATATACATATTTTAAAATTTTTGCAGAAAGTTAGCTGAACTTTCACATATCATTACATGCTTTATATCTTACTGAAAAAAAGCTATAGAGATATAAGACACAATTAGTATTATTATCAGTTCCCTAGAGGATCATAAAAGCATATACAAATAAAATCTTTATACTTTTCACATGAAAATCTACCCTATAAAATATATAGTTAGTTTTATATCTAGCAATCTCAAAATTACAAGTTTCTCAGCCTTTTATAATATATGCTTTTATCAGCTCTATTTACTTGTAGAAAAGGTCTTGTGTTATATATAGACCTCTTTTCACATTTTTTTCATGTTTGTTCAGAAAAAAAATAGAGATATTGGTTAGCATATATATTTTCTTTTTGTTATATGCAAAAATTAATATGTTATACAAAATCTGATTGATGATTCACTTATTTTTCTATTGTACAGAAGTAACCTACTTGTAATACAAAAAAATTTTAATCAATGATCACTGTTCTAGATTAGTTAGATTAGTAGAGTATCACCATTTTGTAAAAAGCTATGTTAATTTTCGACTAAGAAATGCGAAAATAATATTCTATACATCATCTGCTTATCTAAGATAATTATTAAATGTGGTAACAAAATTATTCAGAATATAAGATATGCTCATAATCATTGAAGAAGGCACATTATTATTATAGGTGACTCAATTTCTTCATTCTCATTCTCGTCTTTAGAGTTAGAATATTCAGATTCTATTTCAGTGTATTCTAAATCATAATAAGTATTTAGATCAAGATTTCTCATAACTTTATGATGTTTGAAATTTTTGGTTATTATAATTTCTCCATCTGAATCTGTTGCAGTAAAATCAGAAAATAATAGCTCATAAACGTATGCAATGAAAGAGGTAATTCGCAAAGATTTTTTTTATAGCAATATTGTTTTTTTCCCTTTCTTGTTCTTCAATCTCTTTAGGTTTATTCATATATATTAGTGAGTTTTGATATCTGTCAACAACATATCCTGTATATATTAGCCATACATTTCCTAAAATCAAATTATATTTAGGCTTATCAATAACTACAAAATTTGCTATATCTATTTCCAAATATGAAGGATACTATCTCATTAAAGATATTTAGCAAAGTGACAGAAACTTCTTCTCTATCAACCCAACCCCTTCACATTACTTTCTTGACAGCATTTGTTACGCTAATGCCAAGATTTCTTACTGCAGGATATCTTAATTCATATTCTCTAGAAATATATAAATCAATTTTTTTAACAAGCATCTTACTAATGCTACTATAAAAGGATTTAAGGTCAATCAGTGTAATTTAGTATAAGTGAATGTATAATCCACTATTAATCTTTTGTGAATTTCTCAAAGTGCCTCATTTTTCATATATTATTTATACTGTAACATTTTCTAAGTTCCTGTATCAATAAATTCTTTAGAATAAATAATATTAATTCAAGCGTAAACTGATCAAGTAAATTAGCTGTATGCATTTTATATAGTTAGAAAATTTTTTAATTAAAAAAAATAGAAAAACTGGTTAACTAATATTTTCTTTTGATATATACAAAAATTAATATTGTACAAGATCTGACTGATGATCTATTTATTTTTTTATCGCACAATTTGACTGAAGGTGCTATGCATAGCTCAGCAAAAAAATCTTCTGAACTGATTACTGATCCAGACTAGTTAGATTGATAGAGTACCTATTCTGAGACTAATATTCTTTTACCAGCTCTATGTTATTGATGCATCTGAGATAGAACTAAATTCTGATTATCTCGCATACTTAGATCTAAAAGGTTCTGAAGATCTTAAGCTAAAATTTGATTATTAACTACTCTAATAAGATTAAAAAGCATTAAAATTTTCACAAAATTCTTTACATAGATATTTGGATTTAGTTTATCTACAGCTTCTTTGCTAATTTTATAATACCTTTCCAGATTAATATATTTTAAATCAAGACATGAACTAGCAATCTCTTCAATCATTATATTAGTAATATTACAAAATTTAAGGTCATGTTATTAGAGCTTTAAACAAGAACAAATAATATTACAAATTGATAGTTTACGAATATCTGTGTAGTGAGAAATATTTAAATATTCTAATTTATGATATAATAGGGTAATTGCATATAGATCTTCATTAGTTATTATGCCTTAAAGCTTTGAATAGTTCAGATTTATCTGAAAAATTTTCAGATCAATTTGGTTTAGATCAGTTTTAGATTACATAAAAATCAATCTGAAAATTTTCAGTTCAGTTCAGATTTTTTTCAGATTATAATTCTAATCTGAACTGAAAAAAAATCTGAACTGAACTGATAATTTCAGATTAATCTGAAAGTTCAGTTCGATTATATGTGAAACTCTTAGAGGATCGCAAAATTTATGAATTCTCTAAGAAATCGCAATTTTTTGCAGTTTCTCTTCAAATTTTGCAAAAAAATTATAAAACCTTGAAGAATCACAATTTTTTGCAATTTCTATTAGAATTTCACAAAAATATTACAAAATTCTTGGAAAGTTGCAAAAAATTGCAGATTTCTTATATAATCAAACTGTAATTTCAGATTAATCTAAAAATTCCAATTCAGTTCAAATTTTTATTGGTCTGCGATTCAGTTCAGATTCAGATTGGCATTTTTAAGATTAATAATCCAAATTGAATTGAATTGAAATTTTTGATTCAAATATAGATTGGCATCTAATTTGAACTAAACTGAACTATTCAAAGTTTTATTATGCTCATATTACAGAATATATATTTATCTTTTTGTAAATTAAGATATTTGAGATTAGGATATGATTTTGCTATTCGTTTTAGTATTTTGTTACTAAATCTTATAGTATAATTGAAATCTAAATAAATTATATTTGGGAATAAGCACACAATGCCATTGAATTTTTTATCTAAAAGTGAGTAGTAATGTAAAATTTTTAGATGAGTTAGATTTAAACTATAAACTGACTTTTGTCTTTTACACACTATTTTCATAAATTTTTTCAATTAAGAGTGATGTGTGTTATTTCTTTTTAGCTTAATGTATTTTCATAGAATGGAAGCACTACACTTGTACCAAGTTGGTAAATAAATAGAGCAGAATATAGTGACTTATCTACTGCTAGGAAATATAAAATCTGCTCTAATAGTTCTGATAAATTTATAACACCCAAATGTATCATAAATGATATATGCTGTATCTTTAATAAAAAATAAAATTATGCATATTGATGATTACTGCTTCAGATAATCATTATTCTATATTAGGTTTATATTTTACTTCTTTGAAATGAAATCGTAAAATTATCATTTAATAATAGTTTTGAATTGTATATACTTAAAGTTGCATAATTTTCTTGAAACCATGGCATTTCTAATACTAAGTCAGGATAATAATTAGGGTTAATCCAATCCAAGAACTATGAATTCAATAAATATGCTTTTATGTTTTTTATTATCTTTAAAACTAATATGCAGATTGACCTTTCCTAATGTAGAATAAAATGCATTCAGAGTTGCAATGCTATTGCTTTCATTATGTTATGTAATTCTTAATTCACCAATATATTTTTGGCTAATGCATTTATATTAGTACACATATTAATTGATGTCTTAATAGGAATATTTTCTTCAATTACATAATTTACAAATACCATTTTATTATGGCATATATAATATTCAAATATAAAATTAAACTCTATTTAACGTTTGATTCTTCAAATTCTCTGGCTTGATTCATTTTAAACTACCAACCATTAAACCTTTTTTGATCATGTTTTCTTTTATTGCTTATAAGGATAGCCTCATTTTCTCTTATCATAATTGTTTTGACCAAATCAAAATCTTCAGACAACTCAGATAAATAGAAAGAACCCTTCATCCTTTTAACCTTTTTTATCAATTATCAAGGGAGCTATTTCATATATTATGTTGATCACAGTTTTCCTTATCTACATATTCATTCAAATCTTCTAATTCAGTCTCTAAAGACTTTATATATCTCTCTAATCTTTTTATTCTCTTTTTTAAAGTATTGTATTAAGAATGATAGTCTTCCAATTATTTCTTTAATGCTTTATTTTCACCAAAAAGTGCACTATACACCTTTATATTTTGCTTGTCTAATCCAAATGCCTGGACTAATATCTTTATATATTTGATAACTTTCTGCTTTCTAGATGCATCAGATAAATAATTTTGATCAGTTACCATTTTTGTGATATTTTATATATAGTATATCTTGCTTCAAGTGAAAAATAAAATTAATAAATGATATTAGACTGATAAATCAGTCTCCCTAACCTTCTAACCCTTATATGTGATTAGTTTTCATTAGAGATTCAGAATGGTTTTGCTTAATCATAAGGTTGCCCTTTTTTTCTAAAATTAACTATAGTATATCTATCAGATGAAGAAGTATGATTATCAGGACTGTGATGAAGTGCTTTACTAGCATAAGTATTAACTTTTGATAGATTTTTAGGCTCATGCATCACAAAAGCAAATACTATCCCTAATTTGCGCAAAGAACTAGAGAGTAGTAATTCATAAGGTTTAGAAATATATTCATTTTTTTTCAGAAATAAATTTAAGTATGTTAATCCAGGCTTTTCTGAATCTTTTAACACTCTGAAAATAATTACTTCCTAAATCTATGTAAGCAATTATTTTACTCGCTCCTCATTTTTTTTTCAGTGATCTAAATACCTGAAGAATATTCTGTTGGCCTTAGTTTTTTACGTATCCAGTTATACTCTATTTACTATACATAAGTTTTTAATTTTAGCAGGATGAATACAGAGCATGATCATTATATCAGCTAGAACCTATTTATCAAGTGTGTTAGACATAACATACAAATCTAGCTGTTCCTCAACTAATTCTAACGAAAAGTGATCTGAATAATAAAGTTCTTCATTTTTATGTTATTTAATATGCTTCTGTTAGATTTTATTAGATGCTCTGGTTATCTCCAGAATCTTGGTAGCAGAGATTATTTTTTCTGAAGCATTGAGGGTTCGTAATTCTCTTTGAAGCTTAGAGAGATGTGATAAGGTGACGATAGAATCAGAGCAGTTTTAACTAAGATTCTAGATATCACTTTTACATCTCTTTCACTAAGATTATTCCAAACAATACGCTAAGCCATTTCTTTAATAGTCTCTTCTTCTAAAGTGTTATCAGAAACTAGACTAATATTCATTTCAACTTCTAATTCTAATTTTTCTAGAACCAGTACTTGACTTATATACTGCCCAATTCTCTATCAGAAATCAATGTGAATGCCTGTTCTTTGCTAAATTTATACTTTTTTTAAAGACGATTACAAGCTTAACGCTTTTTCTCTCTATTATCTCTCAAGAGGTTATATATTTTTAGTACATACTGATTGAGCTCTTTAATATTCATCTCATTAGTGAGTTAGTAGTCTGTAACGAACTTGATTATACTTGCAGACATGCTGTAATATGTAAAATATATGTGGTAGTTAGATTAATCTGTGATATTCAGATTATATTAAATGGGACAAAGTACAATTTGAAAAAAAATATTCTGTAATTTCACTATCTTATGGTTGGTAAAAACTATCAGAAGGTTAGAAAAAGTAAAAAAATATATAACTTATGAAAGGTTTCTTTGAGGCTACCTGCTCTGACCAGAATATGTTTTGCATATATTTGAAAATTGCAAGTTGTTAGGATAAGCGAAAAAAATTAATAATAATTTAGAATAATATATCATCTAGTTGTAAAGAATGAAAAGTCCTATCTTTACCAACACTATTGTTCTGCTTTTATTCACTTTTTACCATTTTCCTGAAGTATGCTTATATTTTTTTGCTATTTTTTATTATTATAAATATACTTCCATGGTTTTTCATATTCTCAAACTTCCAGAGATATATTTCTTCACTTATTAACCTTTTTCTTCTAGTCATGTAAAATAAATTATTCAGATTTATCTTATTTTTTCTAGCAAATTCAATGACTTCTACGTCTGCCATCATTCTATTTCAATATTCTTAAGATAAGTTGACGTCTTTTTCTATAATTATCATAAACTTATCAGGATCTTTACCATGATTTATAGCTCATTTTCTGATATGTTCTTTTCGCTGTTATTTAATCAGAAATGCAGAAGAAACTTTTTATTGCTAGATTTGATATACAGAGGGTGGTCAAAAATTTTCGGATACCTTTATAAATGCGATTTAAAAAATTTTTGTCATATAATTGTGATACCATACTGCGGTCATATGACCGTCAATTGTTTATTTATATAATCAAAATAAAAAAATTCGTGTTGTTTTTATTATTTTAATTTATATCACTTAATCTCTACCAAATCGAAAAATA
>CAJVPP010003025.1:0-12819 GCA_910592005.1 Funneliformis mosseae
TTATATGATATTGTATTGATTCGCTGTATTGACTTGGAGTCTCTGAAGCGTAATCTCTGAAATATCTTTAAGTTATCTTTGTGTTTATTTTGTGTTTATCATCACGTGTTTATTATTGAGAATAATTCTTCAACATTATTGTGAATCCTCAACCATGATTCTTTGAGTAATTGTCTTAGTTTTATTTACCCTTTGAGATTTTATTTGAAGCTACGAAACCCAACGTAATAACAGCGATTATTTCAAATATACATCCTTTATTTAAAATAATTTGATATTATACATTAATTTTATCTGGATATTCTTAGAACTTTTAATAAATAAATACAAAGCTGATATAATATATATTGCTTTTTTTATTTCAGATTACTGTATTATTACATTCAAATGTATAAATTTTTTGAAAATTATGTTTAATATTCATTACTATCCCATTAAATTTTTCTTTAATTACAATAATATAAATAGCATAAAATAAATCTAATTTAGTAATAAGCTCAATTATTCAATTAACAATTGTATCTTTAAAAGCTTTTTTTAAGTTTACAGCTTTATTAAGGTCTACTCTTAATAAATCCTAAAACCTATTTTAAGATATATTAATTATTATTACAAATAAGTATATTCTTATTAGTAAATTAAAAGTCTAGTAATTATCCAAATAACCTGTTAATTTATTTTTAATTTATAATATAGTCTCTAATGAAAAGAATGGCAAAAATAGTTTTTGACATATGTATAAGCTTTTTTTAATATTTATTTTATTTTTTTATATAAAAGAATAATACTAATAAAATATTTTTTAATAATTAATTAATATTTTGTATGCTTTCTTTTTGTATTGATACATACTTAAATCTGATTTGATTTATTATTAATGCACTGAAGTAATATACTATTATTGAGATTGTTTCATTCCTGTTAGATTATATTAAGAAAAATATTACAGGTAATTTTTTTTTGCTACTATATTCTTAATCCTTTTCTTCACCTTTTCTTTTAATACAGCTCATACATTTTGATAGGATTTAAGTTTAGGCTATACAAAGACTAAGAAAGAACTCTTTTTGAAAGATATTTTTCAAGTTATTCTAAACATTTTGTGAGACGTATTTTAGATTATTGTCTTATTGGAAGACCTAATTACAATCAAATAATATTATCGTATTATTATACAAATGATTGTCTAAGATGTTTTAATACAAATGATGGTTTAAATTTTCAGTCTTTTCCTTTGACACTAATTACTGCCTAAATATGAATCTTAAATGGATGATTTATTATAGGAGTAACTGGTTATGCGTTATGTGATCATGCATGAATAGTATTTCTAATATCTAAAGTGTTGTTTTATTAGAAAAAACAATTTTTCACTTTCTGGATCAAGTGTGAAACTTTTCTTAGTATAACAGAAACATATCCAAGATTTTTAAGTTTGTGATGTACTATATATTTATTAACCTCAAGTTCAGGATCATTTTCTTCTAATTTTACCTTAAGTTCATCTGCAGTAGTAAAATGGTTGTATTTTAAAATTTTTCTGATATAGCAGTGTTAGTTCACGAACAATTTTCTTGGGCAGTCAGAAGAATAATTAATAGTAATACTGGTAGTTTTATATAGTAAACTGACATATTATTTATATGTATGCAAAGAAATATACAATCATTTATGTATTTCTTTGCATTACTCACTTTTTGATCCTAAAGTCTTCTAATAAAATTTCATTGAATTTTATAAGAGCTTAGTATGTTTTCAATTAAGAAATATCTAATTTAATCATATAAATAATAGTTCATATTAGAAACGTAGTTTACAATTTAGCCTAAAATAGATACAGTATTTAAACTGCTATTTTTTTGCTAGAGACTGTAATATCAGAACATTATATAAGTTCTTAAAAACTTCAAAAAATATCTTAATTGAAACTTGATTTCTATTAAATAGATGAACTTGAATAATAAGTTTATTAACATTGTATATATTAATTCATTAACATTATATCAATAAAACCTTTTTTTACAACATCATATATTAAAGCTGTTATATTTAATTTTCAATTACTTTTATCTAGCTTACAAATAAAGACTAAAATTAAAGAGTACAAATTCAAATTCAAAAGCATCTAATAAGTTTTGCAATATAGAATTGATAACTACAATACTAATCTCTTTAAAATAATTGACTTTATCTTATTAAAAAAAAATTGATCATTTTTAACAAATATCTTAATAACTTTAAATCTTCACTAATGTTACTTACTGATAAAGTTGATATTAAAAAAAAAGTGGCTTATTACTTCTAATGTATAATAGGATTATTTTATTAGAATAAATCTATCTTAAACAAATATCAACAGTTATATCAACCTATATCTAATATTAATCTAAGTATATATAATCACTTTAATCACTGTGCTGATAACAGATGAATAGTATTATATCATTAACTAACTTCCTAATAATAAAGCTTCTAAACCATCTAAAATTTCTAATAAGATACTTAAACATTTAAAATTAATTACTAGAAAATGTTTTTGATATATTATTTGCAAATATATATGCCTTTTATTTATTTTTATATGTTAGAATATGATTTATATGTATTTGATTTTTAAACTCAAACTATAGTAATTTAACCTAAATAATATCAAACTCATTACTTTACTCAAGTACTCAAGAATAATATTTATGAAATTACTTAATGTTAAATCAACTGCTGTCTTATTTAATATAATATACAAAAAAGCTTTAATTTTGCTATTTTTTCTTTAAATCAACTTTTATTTCCATCTACATTATTGAAATATTAAATAAGATACTTTATATTAATAATTTAAAACTTTCAAGATATGTTAAAAGCATAACTATATTAATATATTTACCTTAATAAAAGCATTTAAATACCTTCAAATTCTTTAAGCTTTTATATAAATTATTCTTAAAATTTTTTTCTTATATTTCAATTAAGTTTTTATATTTTATAATAATACTAATATCTATTTAGTATACTCTAAAATTGATCAAAAATAAATGATCTCTACTTTTTTATATGTATTTATTACAATCTTCTTTTATATAAAATTAAAACTTACTATATAATTATATAATAAATATTTAATAGAGATTAGATGTTTATTTACCTTAAATTAATAATTTGATGTGTAAAGTTCTAATATAGCTTATATAAATGACACTTTTAAGTAGTTAAATCTAGACTAAATATATTAAATATCACTACTATTACTAACAATTTTTATGAGTTTAATAATATCTAGATCAATTAATCCAAATTTGAGTTACTAGTTAATAACAAATAAAAGAACTTTTTATTATTCAATAAAGTAATTACAATTGAAAACTTATATTTTACTATTCAAAAAAACAGTATATAATACTTTGGAATTTGGATTTTACTATATTTTAACAATACTTATATATATAAATAGCTACAATTAAAATTGAAGAATATAATAACTATCATGAAAAATAAATATCTGATAAACTTACAGTTAACTTATATTTATAATATAATTCTTCTTTTTTATATAGAATATAGGTTGCAATTTACATTACCTAAGCAAGAATATAGTAGCTATATATTTAGATTTTCTAAAGAAAAAACTAAAACTCTTTTAATATATATTAACAGACTTTTTTTACTTATATTACTTTTACAATCTAATCTTTCTGCTTTAATATTTTCTTTAAAATTTTAGTATTTTATTATTACAAATAATAAATAAAATAAGTATTTAGATTATCCTTTCATATTGGGGTAAAATAATTTCAACTTAAAGAATGATTATTTAAAAACCTCTTTAATTTATCTACCATATGGGTAGCGATCAATAAAAAAGATGAAATCTATAAATTTTGAGTAATTTTAGTTATTAAGCTAATTTTATTCATATGATTATAATCAGCAAAATGGATTAATAAAAAATTTTGACTAAAAAGTAGATTTCTTTCTTTTTTACTAATCACTCCTATATATTATATTTAATAAAAATGATGATTGATTTTCATTATTTTTATGCTTATTTAAAATATGCAAGATGACTTTAGTAATACTAAATAATATAAACTACTTTATTACTAGAGGAAATATATAATGTTTGATTAAATTCCTAATCAGTATAGATCTTTCACACAAAATCTGAGAAAATTTTATATTTTCTATATAAATAATTGTTTAAATATTATAGGAATTATATGTTTATGTATAGTGATATTTACTTTATTACTAATATAGTAAAACATTTTCACAGAATACCTAAATTATATATAGCTATAGAATGTCTTTTTAATATAAATAATGATCACCTTTTACAAATTCCTATTTTATATAAGTATAATAGCTATAATAATTATATAATACGCCTTATAATTTATATTCTATATCTAAAAATCTTTATTATTAATTAAAATATAATTAATAACTTTTTCATTATAGGTAAAATCATTAAGTTTGATAATAACATTATACATGTAGTTAAGCCTAAGCATTACATTATTAGGATAATAAAGCTTATTTACTAACTGAAAGTTTAAATTATAAACTATGAAAGAAATAAATACGTATTTATTATGTTAAAGAGTCAGATATTAAATTTCATTTATTCTTTTTTTTTTATTTTTTTATTTTACTTTTTTATTTATTTTAATTTATTTTAATTTTATATTTATTTTATTTTTTATTTTTTATTTTTTTTGTTTCTTTATTATTTTTTCTTTTTTAAATTTTTTTTTTTTATTTTATTTATTTTTCACTTTATTTTTTCTTTTTTTATTTCTCATTTTTTTTTGCATTTTTTTATTTAGTTTTATTAGTTTAGATTCAATTTTTTAGTTTCTTTTTTCTTATTAGTTTGCATTTCATATTTTTTTCATTTTTATACTATATTTATTTATGCAAACTTTTTTTTTTATTTTTTTAATCTTTTATTATAATTTTATATGATTTTTCTTTTTTTTAAAAAATAAAATAAAATAATAAATAAATAAAATAAAATAAAAATTTATGTTTTTAATTTTTATATTATAATTACAATTTTATTTTTTTTAAAATTTTTTTCAAATAGAATGATTCATTTATCATCTCAGCTAAGGTAGATTAAAATTTTTTTTGATTTATTGATTTATTATTTTTATTTGTATATAATAAATAATTTAATTATTTTTATTTTAGGTTAGATTATTTCTTTCTCATAAGTTAAAAACCAAATAGAACTTTTGAACAATACTATTTAATTTATCACTATGGTAAAAGTAAGCTAATATAAATTTTTATTTTATTTTAATATTTATATTGTTCTTCTCTTAGATTAAGAACTAAACAGAACCTTTAAATAAAACTATCTGATTCATTATGGTAAAATGACTAATTTTTTTTGATTTAATATTTTTTTTTCTTTTTCTTATTTTGATAATTAGTTTTGATTATTAATTTTATTTATTTTATCTTATTTATTTTTATTTATTTGATTGATTTTTAAGTAGTTTTAGATTAGATTGTAAGTGATTTATTTTATTTTTATAGGTTAGTTAATTCATTCTTTTAGTTAGAATTATTAGATAAAATAGGATTTTTATTATTACAGCATAGATTTTTAATAAATTCTTTGATTTTATTATTACTTTATTTATTAATAATCATAATTATTATTTTTTTTTTTATAAATTACATAATAAAAATTACAAAAAAAAACTTTCTTTAATTATTTATATGATTCTTCTATCTCAAACTTAATTTTAAAATTTATATATAAACAACTATTATTTCTATTAATATTAATATTAATATTGAAATTAAAATTGATATTAAAATTGATATTAAAATTGATATTAAATAACCTTCATAGTTTCTGTATAAAGCTAACCAAATTTATATTTATTTCTTTCTTTTAGAAATGGATATAGCTTTCACTATATAAAGTAAGATCACCTAAAATTAATATCTATATGGTATAAATTGTATATATTATTAATATGATTAAATTTTATTGATCATTTTCTTTTTAATTATAAATTAATCCTATATAAATTTTTATTTTTTTACAAGTTTACTTAGAGAAAAATGAGGATTTTAAATATAAAGTTAGGTTTTATAAAATATAATATAAAAATTAAATAATAATATTTATCTTATTTTCTATAAATAATATAAATTAAAATAATTAAAATTTCAATAATTTAATACTATTTTAAATATAATAATTTAAACCTAACTTTAAAACTTATCTAATTAAATTAGAGTAAACTAAAAATTTTATAAAAAAATTAATAGATATAAATTTTATTAACAGAATTATAAAATATTTTATTAATTATATAAAGATAATAGTATTTTTCTGTAATACTAATACTATCCCTTAAAATATAGATATAAATCAGTTATAAATATATAGAAAAATTATAATATTTTAATTTCTAATGATTATAAAAAGATAAAATAAAATTAATTAAATTTTTCATATTAAGATGTATCTAATAATAATATTTTTAATTTTTAAAATTAATAATTATTGATATATATTAATTTTTTAATTTTTTAAATTTTTTAAAATAACTTATTATCTAATAATTATAAGAAAATATAACTTTTTTTCACGATCACTTGATTAAGAATTTTTATATAAAAAATATGTATATTTAAGGATGATCATAGTTTAGTTTGCTAATAAAAAATAAAACACTTTTTATAAATTTTTTTCATTTCTTTGTTTTTTCCAAACCTCTTATTTCAAAAACAGTTTTTGTTAGTTTAAACAGTTGTGTTTTTTTAAAATATTTTTTCATCACTTCTCTTATCTATTTTTTCTATTTTTTCTCCTTTTTCTTTTTACCTACAAAAGTGGATACCAAGGGGGTATTCTATCAGGATCAATAAAAACTTTGGATCATTCAATTGCATATGATGATTTTTCCATTAACTTCCTAAATGAGTACATTTTTTAGATTTCTAATATTATAAAACCTGCAGATCTTAGTAGAATTTTTTAGTTTCTCACAACTGGTGTATTTTGAGCTCTATACAATGTCTGCTAACACTGTAATCTAAATTAATAAATATCTTAGTATAGAAGTTTGAGAGTACTTAAGAGCTTTTGATGAAATTTAGTAATATAGCTAGGAGGTCACTATAACTAGAAATTAACTAGGTAACTTAGCTAGAAACTTGTTAGAGTTAGATTTTTTATTAGCTTCTTTTTTGGTTTAATAATTATTTAAGTTACTTATTTTTGTATTAAACTTAATTTAAGAATTATTGTTAGAAAAAAGAGAGTGACATAATAATAATCTAGTTATTATACATTAATAGAGTTTACTAATAATTGTCTCCAGAGTATGCAGGATGACCAGTTGGTTTGAAACTTGTAAGTTTTTTAACTTGCAAGGACATTTTAGGCAGTTCAATTTATTTTTTTCTACTTTTTGTACCTAGTTTTTGGGATTTCTATATATTAACTTACTGGATTTAAATTTTTATAAAAAATATAAGCATTATCACATCTTTAAAAAAAAATAATTACAAGAAAATAAAATTTTGTTTGTTGAATTTACCTTTTTAAAACCTATTAAATGATTATATTTTCATATTTCTAAGATCAATAGATAGCAAGATATATAAGTTTAAAAATTAACTTTATTTTCATAATAATTATCATATATTTATCTGAATGTTTATTTAGAAAATATCATAAAATTTATTATAAAAATATTAATTTTTAAATAAATTATTTTAAAATATTATAAATAATTTTAATTATTAAATAAAATTGCAGGCAAGTTTGCTTGCAAAACGCTTAAAAGGACAGTATTTAACATATTAAGATTGTATAATATAATAATTTATATTAATAAAATTTATTTTTATTATAAATATAATATAGCATATTATAAAAATAAAAAAGTATTAAAATATTAAATGCCATTCTAGCTGCTTGGTTAATAGCAGACAACTTATTTTCACATGGATTCGGGATGAATCTTAATTCTTTAGCATGGCATATACATACAAACATACAAAACCTTTCGAGGTTTTACCAGATCAATATGTGATTCCATAATTTTGTGACTAAAAAACTTAATAATTAAAATAAATAGGCCTAGCTTAGTAACTTAAATATTAAAGAATAATAAGTAATATAATTTAAAAATATAATACGTGTGATCATTTTGAATTATTTCTTTTAATTATTTAATATTTTCTGTATTATGTTACAACTGCTAAAAAATTATTCTAGTTCATAATACTAAAGAATGTATTCATTATGTATTATAATTATGGATTACTGTGATATTGCATTTATTATTGTCTATATTATTTACTCATCATATTTTGACTAATGATAATTCTAATCTTAGGAGGATGAAGTAGACAACGCCAATCTACCGCGTGATTTTACAGAGATGGGAGAGTTCGTATTTTTTTATGAATGTATTATAAAGTATGCAGTAAGTATTTTTTTTATTACATACAATACATGACTTTACATTTACATATTAATATTAAATTACGAATTTAGTTGAAAGTAGCGGACACTCTATAGCTTGAAGATGGATCATTATTTGTGAATAACAAATAAATGAATCATGTTAGCTTTTGGTTTGCTGCAAGGAATAATTATTATTTCAAAATTTTTATTAATCAATTTGTTTCATTGAATTCTGATATTGGTGGTTGAGAACCGCGATATTTTGAGGCTAAAAACAACTCAAGATTTGGTAATAGGTTTTCGCCACTTGATGGAACTATCCAATCTTTCTTGATTCTCATTTTCGGGAAAATAATTACATAAAACTTATAATTTTATTCTTATTAACTAAATAAACTCTCTAATAAACAGCGTATCAAGTTGATTGAATTTAAATTATAAAAGAGAGTGAGTGAGTTAGAAACGTAAAAAATAGTTTATCTGGTGTTTAAATATTTATGACAAGTTATTCAGGAGGTCTTATGATTAACGGAATCAGGAACGTAAATTGATTGATTTCAGAAGTTATTTTACTATTTCATTACGGGGTTCAACACAATTAAAGTAAATCTCATTTATGGTTCGTTTATAAAAAATTAATAAAATTATCATTTTATTAAAGGTGAGAATAATTGAACGATAACTAAAGTTTATTATATACTGATTTTAGTCTTTATTTGCGTCATTATTTCATGCTTTGTGCAGCCTCATTAATGTCTGAAAATAATTAAAGTTTTTAATTTATGGTGTTTAATACCAATTTTACAATTTTACTTTTTATCTAATCTGTCAAACAAAAGTTCGTTTGAATAATTTAAATAGAAAATTTATGCATCAATGCTTAAATACAATCTTTACGCCAACGTTGGGTTACCACACTACAAAATGCTAACCCTAGTCCTAGTACATTAATAATAAAAAATAAATAAATTATCGATTAAAATGGATAATAATTATATAAAAAACCATTCGTTTATTAATGATTTGAAGTTTACCATACATTATAATCCATTTTGGAACTAATGAGGCAATTTTTTTTTTGTACATTTATATTCGTCTATGCTTTTAGTAAATTAGCTATTGTTCAAAATTTGTGGATATTCTAACTAAAAATCTTTTGCTTGACAAGATAAAAAGTAAATTTGTAAAATTGCGAATGGTATTAAACACCATAAATAGAAAACTTATAATTTTTTTTCGGATATTAATGAGGATCGACTAAAATAGACTATAATAAACTTTTTGTTATCTTCGATTATTTCTCACGCTTTCCTCCCTTCTTTTTACCTTCAATAATAATGATATTCTTGCTTTTTTATGAACGAAAATTCAAAATTCCATAAATGGAAAGGATAATCTCATCTATAAATTACGAGTATGGAGAGATAACCATAAAACGAGAATTCGCAGACGGTATAAGTTATTTCAAAAATTTTTATAAACGGTAGTCAAGGATAACGCAGAAGGCACTTGGTGGTCAAAGTTTTCGACTTCGAATACAATTGCAATTTATAGATTACTGTGGCATGTATGTCATTTATTATTGTCTGTATTATTATTCTTTTTATTACAATAAATGACTTACATTCACATGTTACTAATATTCAATTACGAATTTATTTGCTTTTGAGGAATCAAGAGTACAACAAGGATTACTTACGTTATTGTACTGAAAGAAGCGGACATTCAATAGCTTGCTTGAAGATGCATCATTATTTGTGAATGACAATTGAATCTAATGCTTATTGTTAAACATATTTATTTCAAATTTTGAATTGTTCAATTTCTTGATCTATAATGTTGGTAGTTGAGGATAATGCTGTTAATATAATGATTTAATATACTTTTATAAAAAACGCGATATTTCATTTGAAAAGGATGAAAACATTTCTATTGGTGTTGAAAAACTTCATTGGAAGAGGATAGCGGAGAAATTCTTTAATACTAATATTCACTCGTTGTGTATTCTTTAAAAATAGAGCATATTTGAAAAGATTTAGGAGTACCACACACCCTGCTTATGATAAACAAAATTATAAGTCAAGAATTATGTCTCGCTATAAATATAACGTCTCGTTAATTTTGCGAGATATTAAATTGTAAGATTGTATCACTAATGTGAAAATATTTGTACATTTTAAACAAATTTTGTTTTTTTGAAACTATTCCATTATGATGCCTATTACGCCGCAACAATGACTTTTATTTTCCATAGAAGTGATTTCATTGAACAATCCAGTTGCAAATTGAATTTTTCCATTACGTTAATTGTATAAAGAAATAAAAGAAAAAATAATCATGATAATAAGTTCACATATCTTGAAAGGACAAACTAAATGATTTGGGATTTGTAATTTTACTGATATTTTTTTTGGGCTTTAAAATTAATTCCAAAAACAAAAGATACAATTAAAAATAAAGTTGTATATTTACAAATTTAAAAAATTTATCATTAATTATTATTAACAACAAAAAATGTATATAAATTAAGAGGCGTAGTAAATTGTGACTACATTGATTTCTGAAGTTGTAAATTTAGTATAGCAACTCGACATAAAATGTATTATGTATAAATGTATGAATTTAATTACAGTTTATTGAATTTTGTAAATAAAGACTAACTTCAATATATGAATTTTATTCCGTTTTTTTCAATGCTCTCTTTATTACTATTATATCGTTACATATTTTTTACTATTTTACCATAAGTTATATCAATATTTTAATTTGTAAAGATATTCAAAATGATATTTACAAATCATTATGCGTAAAAAATCTTGAACATCTGATAATATAAAAATGAAAAGAAACATAAACTTAATTAATTTACTTTCTAAAATACTTAAAAAGTTCATAATGAAATTTGTACCTCAAAACTACAATTTCAAATGAAAGGCCAACAGGAGTGGACATCGACGGTTGATCTTTTTTTCGCATTTATTTTTCATATCCTTGAATGCAGGAAATAGGATCTTCTGATGAAGAATGCTTGAGAGTAGGAACACATTGTTTGTTCCCAATCAAGTACAAGATTTATAGCATGAAAAGCATCTTTTAATAATGTTACTCGACACCTTGTCCAATGGATTAAGATCTTGATTATTGTCTTTGTCGAGCGGATTATAAGTTTTAAATTGAAACATTCTGGATCATTTGTAGTTGATTTAGGAACAAAGTCCCAAAATTCTAATATAATATCATTGAATTCGCATTCAGGTCCAAAAATTTTGAATCATCTTCTTGACAGGTTAATGACTGTTTATCATCAACTTTGATTTTATCGGATTAAACGTCGTCTAATTTTGTGGGATACGAATAATTCAAAGTTACTCTGTAATAAGCTCATTAGAATTGCTTTTATTCTCATAACCTTGCTCTTGCTCGATTGGAATTAGATGAAAAATAAGCGTTGACGAATCACCATGTAATCTGAGAGACTTTTGGAATAAACTATTTCCTTGTAACTTTATGAATCTGTCCATAAGTTGTTTTGATATTTTGTTAATCCAATATCGAAAATTTGTAATTCGGGTTGCCTCTGTTATCGTGCTAAAAAAACGTAAGAAAAAATACAAATTAATTTTTTTATTCCATTTTAATCGAGGGAATTTGAGGAAAATTTAGGCTTACCTGGAGAATTAATTCCATCTACGCCAACTAAGATATCACAAATTTCTTGTGAACCATCATCAAACATTACCCAAACACCATCTTTAGTTTCTCTCGAATCTAATGCATATTTTTCCCAATCACGATAAGTAACCATCACGGAAAGTTCATCAGGAACTTTACAAGTTCGTTAAAGTCTTTAAATTGTTTAGATGGTGGATGTTATAAAAGGCTTCCTTTATTATCGATAAATGATGCTCCATGAAATTCTACGCGAGAAGTGGATTTGGTATCACTTTTTGAAGGTTTGAAGTGATCGAAGATGGTATACAATTCTAAAGCGATCGAGTTTCCATGATAGTTTAATGCTATATGATATCTTTGCCATCGTTCTATAGAATTTACGAATTAATTCGAGTTAGTTATGTCACGTTTTTAAAAAGAACAGGACTTTTATGCTTACCTCTTGGACTGGAATCCCTTTCGAAGATTTTTTAATTCGAATTCTTTTTTATCTTTGTTTTTTATCAGTGTAAAATAAAGAGCAAGTCTTCCTAGACCTGCACCGATAATAACTTTTGGAATTTTGCGTGTTGCATTGGTTAGGTGTTAACATTATATTTTATCAAGATTGTTTAAATTTTAAAATTTGTGTTTACAGCTATTCTTATAATTCCTGGACCACCCGGTTTATTTTTGTTCCGGAGATAAATTTTTTCATACGCAGTCAT